>CAJVPV010001117.1:0-17199 GCA_910591835.1 Acaulospora morrowiae
GCAAAGCAAATGAATGCCTTAGGACCAACTCTTAGAAGTGATTCTACAGATTCTGATATTGACTTATGGTTGAGAATTGACTTCAACATTAACTAAAGGTACGAAGTATTCTAAGTATTTTATTTCTAGTAAAGATCTATAATCAAAACTAATATGTATCTCGATATTACCCGTAAGCAAGCAACACAGATGGTTAGTGGGCAATGTTTGGCGAATTGCGACTTGATTTTTCGTCCTGGTTAATTTCCCAATTCTCATACGTGTGTACGTACTTGCCACAACACACTACGTATAAATTTTGGCTAAGATCTGCGCTAGTCTCTCATCATTTCATCTTGAAATTTGTATATCGAAATCGAAATGGACTACAAAGCAAATCAACTTTCATCAGGTATATTATACTATATATAAAAAGGAGAATTTATTACAAATTTAGATTTATTCATTAGGCATTTATACAGATACTGTTTTTTGCTTCGCGTGTCATAGTTACATGATATGCTGTGGTTTAATAATTCGTTTTACTCCTCGAATGGTTCACTTTTATCTGTTTTTTGGTAAGTCTACATGAAATTTAATTTAATTAATTAACATTAATATTAACTGTTAACCATTAATTTATTTAATATCTAGAGGTTCCTTGTTTCCGTTTATCATTTGGTGGCATCTTTATTTTTTTTAGACTGGGTCAATAAAAATGGATCGGGTTGCGAAACCGGCACTTAGATATTTAAAATCTTGAATATTCATTTAGGATATGTTATAATAAAATATAATATTCATTAAACCCACTCTCGTCCAACCAAATAAAACGCCTCCTTCAAACACTGTGTGAAGCAGTATATTGACTCGCCACTTTAATCCTAAACTATTTTAGTGATTGTGAAACGCTTCGCTACCCTCTCGAAATAATAGATTACAACTTTGCACCTAGATCCATCAAATATTGAGACACTTATTTGTCACCTGTGAGTTAGATTAAAAGTAATCTTACCAAATAATCTTTCGTCTGCAGTCATGATGAGAGCGCCTGCCTGATGTTTCGTCCTCAGGTGTGATGTAATGCCTACTAGATGCTATTGCGGCGGGAAATGACTACCAAACGTTTCGCCCACAAGCATGATGAGAAAAAAATCCACTTACTAGTTGTTATATGAGATGTTAAATACACAGGCTCAGAAACCTACTTACATTCGTGTATGCCACATGTATCCTAACTATTTACAAACCAATTAGTTCTCTATATATATGATATAAATAATGTAAAGCATAATTTACAAACCAATTCTTTCTTTTAAGTAATTTTTTTTTTATTTCATTTCAGAAACTATTAACACATTAAGCTTTTTTCCTCTTTTATTATATCTCGAACACCTCGAACCTGATTTCAGAACTGCATGAACAATATATTAGCATGAAGAGAAGCTATTATTTCATCTCCCATCTAACGAGACAGACTGACTATACGGAATACTAAATTAGAAAACCTCTTTATCAAGATACATCCCATCCTTTGAGATACATTGATAATACTACTTGATCACTATCGATCAAGATCCGGTATCAGAAAAAACGATGCGTCACCTTATGTACCATTGATCGATCAGGATATTCTTTGATACTCCACATCCCATAGATCAGAAATGTAACCGAAAAGGTATAATAAATGGATAGTTAGTTAGAAATTAGCTATTATCAATTACTTTTAGGAAAGAACTATTATAATGATGTATCAAATAATGAAAATCTGATAATTCATACTCACTTGATCAACCAAAATGCCTCTTTCGAATATTATGTGAAGCAGTCTATTACTTGATGACAGACTTGCTGTTTTAGACTAATTTTATTATTGTTAGAAAACATTATGGGTAAACGAATTACAAATAAGAACGTATTTATTATTACATATATTATATTACAGGGGTTATGGTACTCTAACTTTGAATAAAGATCTTCTTCGAAGTATAGAATATTTGAAGTCAAAGTTTATTTGGGTTAATAAACAAACATATTAGTAATAATTATAAGTTAAATAATACCAGTGAAAGAGTTGCAAAAATCTGGATTGCTATATACGCAGTATCATATAAACATAATTTTTTATATAAAATCTAGTGATCGACATGTAAATTTTATTAATGTATAACATTTTGAACCCCTGTAAGGGGAAATGTCCCATGACTGGTAAATGTATTTATATTTAATTTAATGTTTACTTATTAAAAAAACATGAAAATTATACATGTGTTTTTTTAAAATGTAAACAATAACATATTAAAATTTTAAATAAAGTTATTATATACATTTTTATATAATAATAAATTTAAGATATGCGATACTTTTGTCCATATAGTGTATATATTTTTTTAATCTTTCTGGTAAATTTTATCTACTTCAGTTTGATCCTGAATTTTTGATTATACCAGAACTTCTGAATAATAATTGATTAGAAATTTGGATTAGTTGATTTACATATAGCAAGAAATATAAACAAGACATGTAACCTCCATATGTTCTATCTTGTACAACAACAAACCTGATGATACCATTGGACACAATGAAAAAAGCAAGATGACGAGATGTTTGTTTTGTCAAGATATGTTATGATGCCCTCCCTTCCTTCTTAAACTGGTTTTTTTTTTTTTTAAGATCAAAAAAAGTCTTATTCCAATTCAGTAACAAGTTTCCTCTATTGTTTATTATTCTGAGAAGGCATTAAGCAATAATTCTCGAAGATATAAGTCTTGTTTCAAGAAATAATTTCTTATAGGTATAAAACTTATTATAAGTACCTTGAACATTTTTGGTTAGCAATGGAATAGTGAAAATTAAATGGTTTGTCCAACTGCAAGTGGTGGTAAAGAATTTATCCTGATGGATTAAAGTTGATATTGGAGAGTTTTTATTTACTAGAACAAACCTTTCAATTATCTTGTTTATTTCTCTTTTTTTTTCTTATAAAATAAAAATTTTTTATCTCTTAGGATCACAAGTTCATGTTAAAGTGATAGTCTGAATATAAGCCAGCTAAGATCTTTTAAAGTATAATCTTTGATGCTTAGTTTTGAAAGGAAATAATTTCTATTATTTCTTATAATCACATCTAGAGAGTTTAGATTTAGAAAGTCCAAGATAGTTAATATCATACAGTAATAGCTTAATGAATCTATTTTCTTGTGGTGAGATAGTTAGTAAATAGTTAAATTATATGAGCAACATGATGGTCTTGGTATTAAGAATTCAAGAATCATATACAAATCTAAATTTATTAATAAGTGTTCTACAAAATTATGTTAGTTTAGCTTTAATATAATATTACATGTATTGTATTACTGTTCTCCTAATAAATTGAATTAATAAATGCTTCCATTTGTAGTCTAATTAGAGGCAAAAAAAAATATTGTTTTAAACTTTTTTTTAAATATTAGTTATATAGTTATTAAAAACAAGTTAATATTTAACTTATTATTAAAGATGGATTTTTAAATTGTTTAACATATAAAATTTCGCAAATCAATTCTATTCCTTTTGAAGAAGACATAACTATTTACTTATTATTTTAATAGAAACAAAACTTAAAAAATACTTGAATTCAGTGACCTAAATTACAAAATCTTTTGTAAATAGTTTTTTTTTTGTTATTCTATTTAAAAAATATACTTTTTTAATAACAAGAGATATTTGAGTTATGTTTTTGCTTTTGGTTTAGGGATTCATCTTTACTTATTATATTAATATATGAAAAATATTATTTCTTTTACAATAAACTGTATATTTTTTTTATTATAATCCTAAAAATTAAAATTAAACAGACTTGTATATACTTATATAAATTTGTATGAGATTTAAAATACTATTAAAAATAATAACAAGTTATAATCCACATATTAAAATTAATATAAACTTGAGAATCACAAATTGAATCAAATCAAATTATTAGAATCCTTACTTGTTATATATAAATCAAATAATTTACTTATAAAAAAAAAACAAATTTTGAATATTTTAAATTTTAATTATTTTAGTAAGATATATTGTAATTTGTAATATTATATACTTTAGTTATTATATTTTTAAAAATAAATTTATTTTTCTTATTCATATTATTTATTTGTACTATTTATTTATTTATATCTTATTTTTTTTAGATCAATATAATTTCTTTTGTATGGTTATAAAAAGTTGTAATAATTTTGATAAATTATTTTAAAGTAGAAAAGAACCTATTTCTTTTTACAACTTGTTTTTTAAAATAAAATAGAATTGCACATTGCAAAAAGTATAGAATAATTTATTTACAAGAGACTAGTTTATAATGAATATCTTTAATATTATTTGATAAAACAACATTAATTTCAGTTTTTAATCAAATTTTATTGAATATAATATTTTTAAAAGATTTCAATTAAAATATTTGATGTTTAATGATTTCTATTAGTGGTATGACTTTAAATTAAAAAAATTTTTTAAATAACCATTTATTTTATTTTTTTAATAGCATTATAATTATGATATATAATTTGTAAAAATTTTTTTAAAAAATATAAGTAGGTTTTGATCTATAATATTGAAAATAAAAAAAGTGTTTGCTCTATATACAGTTTACGCAATGCCATCAAACATTACTTTGAATGAATACAGTATGCATTGTATGATGAATATTGTACAAAGATGTTTTATGCAATATCATACATTTCATTTGGAGTAATTGCCAATTACTTGTAAGATAGATAGATATATATTTTGGGTTTGATTCTTTTATAAAATTTAAATTAACTTAATATACGCATTTCTTAAACAAGGATTCAAGAATAAGGCTCATTTAAAGAGAGCATGCATGTAATTATTTTTTGAATTCACTCGTAATTATAAAATTTTAAGTTATGCATTCAACCTACTTCGGGTGGGCTGAAGAAAGATATTAATGCCGACAATCATGATCAACTTGGTTCCAGACAAAGGCCTGTTTTCAAACCAGGTACTGGGCTGAGAAGTCATAAAAGAGGAATATCCACGTTGTTGTTTTCCCACCAAACTTTCATACATAAGTATAGTATTTCAAGTCATAGGGTATAATTGAATTAAGAGAAATTCTCATCATTACAGGCTTTATTATATACAGCACATTTGTACAAATGATAGAAAAAGCCTATATTTGAGTTATCTTCGGTTCTTTTTTAAACAAGTCCCTTGCACTGTGGAATTTTAGGTCTTTGTTAGCCCAAATCAGACAAGCTCATACAAGTGGGCGGTGGGAATCTTTAGCCATTCTCACCATGTATAGGACACGAGGGCAAAGGACAGGGAGCAGAATTTTGTATCATAATGATAGGAATGAAATTTCACTTAGGAAACGATGCTCCATTTGGAAGATATTGTGGTTTCTAATCTCAGAAAAATATCTTGAGTTTGCCGTGTTTTACCGAGACCATCTCATTGAATGAAAGTTTCTATAGTTGGCAACCCTTTGGGCTTAGCAATAAATCGAACCCAAACATTAAGATGGTCTTATTTTTCGTGTGGTTGTATACAATATATCCAAAGGCAGATGCCTCAAACCGTAACTGGCTCTAATCTCCAAGTTATTTGGCAATTTCGTGACGAAACCTATTCGCATTGTGGAGTCACGTTAAACTGTGATTTTAGTTTAGATTAGATTAGAATAATTAAATGACAAGGATGTCTCGATTGTGCGATGAATGTCATTCGAATAGTCGGTATTCGTACAAGTGATTCATCTTTTGATGGTCGTAAATGTAATAAATGATGACGAAGGGTTGGACAAGGCGATCGAAGTTGACACCAATGGAAGAATGCGGTACTTTATGAAATTTACGCCATACAGTATGAGAAACATCTAAATTATTATTGGAACACACGGATGTTGCGTGCAATGATGAAAGTATGCAACTTGGGTGAAAAAAGGTCATTTGATTAATTTCTTTATTATTGCAAGGGACTCGAGAAACCGGTGATGCATTTAAAAAAGCAAAGTCATCGAATGATCTCGCAGAAAAATCAGTTAGACAGGTGTCAGATATGTATAATGGATCACGTAAAATAATTATATTTAAAAACATTTAAAACACTGAATCTTTCAATACAATTAATTCGGAACTATCTTGTTCATAGAAAATTTGAAGATCGCAATGGACCAATCGCTCCTAAAGTTGAGTGCCGAGAAAAAAATATTCTTTTTCCCAAGAATACATTGGTCAAACGGAAGATCGCTTAAAACATAAATAGATAGATTCGAGAAATTTATTTACCATGTTGATACCGTATAACAACATTACATTAATTTACGAGTTTTGAATAATGCGACTTTTAAGCAACAATTCTATGGATTGATCAGACATGTCAAATAAGCTTCTCTATCTTGAAAGTTTATGCAACAATGCTGATTACCTTTACCCAGATTTTGTTTGTGAAATAAAGTACGGTGCATAATTTAATTTTAAGAAAGAATGTACGGGTGACCTATGGAACGGCTTTCTTTGATTGGATTTTCATTATCCCATAATGACTATCAAAAAAAAAAATCATTTCGTTGGTAATCATGTGTTTCGGAAAATCAATTGTTGATACTATCATCGAATGATTTCCAAATTAAGGATAAACCTGCACGTTTATTGATTGTGTATGTTGCCATGCGAACTTTCCTATATTCGATTTTTTTCTTGCGTCATTTCCGATCACCCGTCACCACGAAATAGCATGCAGGAGATGCCAAGCCAAAACGATAAGTCAACCGGTATTATGCCAAGAAAAGGCAAAGTTTTCTAAAAATAAATTGGAAATGAAAGGGTGATGTGGTGCGCGCTTTTTTGGTAGTATGGCAATGTTTTCACCCTCATAATTCTAATTTGGATAATGAACATATTGTCTAATGATTGGTATGATTCATTGTGTTAAACACCAACAAATGAACTAACGAATTTTCCAACATTTCATACACTCAATGGTGCATGTTGAGTTTTCGGAAATGCTGTGTTGATAACCGAAGGTGCGACATTCATGAACTAATTTCTGGGGTGCTTTGAAATTTCACAGGGCGGAATGCTTGCTCATCACGTGATCATAGTACATCGGTTACCACAATGCCCGTTGAAATACACGAAAATCTTGAAATTTAATCCAAACGATACACGAAGTAATTGAATTTAAATGCGTAAAGAATTAACACATTTGTTTTTTTTAAAAAAGTAAGATTTACAGTAATACAAGCAATTCTTGACTATTTGGCCTAACCGTGTGTCGTCATATATAATGAAATTAAGATACATTATGTAGAAATGTGATTATAAAGAAATTTGGTTTCCAGGAGATCTCGGGAATATCTTGAATTATAACATGCCTTTTCTTTTGACTCATCTTTATGTTCATATTTTAAATATTGATGTATACATCTCATAACTTTTTTTTTTAGATACGTAAAGAAAAAAAAAAAAAGCCAAAGAAATCCAATAAATGTCCTTTTGAGACTATAGTTCAAATGTCTCGGTGTGTACATGAAATAGGCAGGAGGTGTCGCTTTCCGACACGGCAGCATTTCTCACTTCATTCAACATGACTGCTGGTCCGCACACACCAACCGCTATATCACCCGAACCATGAAATTGTTTTATGTCCCTGAACACCAATTTGAAGTTGGGTCGACCTGCAAAGAACTCTGTTGATGGTGTCGATTTCGCCCTCGTGAAAAATATTTTGATATCAAGCAAATATTTTTCTTTGGGCAACGCCGAGGATTGCGCTATTATCTCTCGTATTTCTTCGGCAAACCATGAATGTGCAACTTATGGTGGTGACAAGCATTGTACAATGATCAGTAAACGACGACCCTTTTTACCATAAAAAAGAACATCCAATATTAAGCATGAAATAACAATTACCTTGATCTGGTATTATCCACATGAAGTGGATCTCCTGAGTGGCCACTGGCATGCTTGTAACTTGACGACTAACCAAGTCTCGCAGTATACTTATCATAGGAGTGATACCAATTCCACCGGCCACCAATAGAACGGTTCGATGGGCCTTGAAATCTATGCTTGGTTTCCCGTAAGGACCATCAATTCTCAGTTTCAATGGCGCCTCCGTTTTTTGTGAATTCGCATACAGAGTTCTGGTGAATCCACCCTGCGTTTTCACATGAATACTTGCATTATGTACACCTTTGTCTTTCGCGCTTGGCGCAGAGGAGTAAGAGAATGGATGCCATGCGATCAAGGAAACAGGTAACTTTAGCTGCGGTATGTTGACAAACATGTACTGACCGGCCTCATAATAAGTAGGATAGCGAAAGACGATACGAGTGACGCCGGATGTGATGGCTTCCATCGACACAACATCGATCTTATTGAGACCAACGAAGAATCTGATGAGGCGATCGATGACATAAAGTCCAACTCCGATGCCGGTGAATGAAAGGAATTCATCTTGATGCAGTGAGCCGAATATGACAAAGAAGATGAAGTTAAAGTGAGACCAATAGAACCATTCGAAGGCAAATCGACGAAATATCGAGTGGGACATGATCACAATGATGATCAGAAAAACGTAAGCAAGAAATCCCCATTTGTTCACATCACTTAGAGCAAGAAGATTATAGAGGGAACCGGTGTATTGCGATTGAATCTGGTAAGTGGCATGGAAGGTGAGCAAAAGGAAGATGGTCCTCCCTACCCATCGATGAAGAGTGATTATGCGTTCAAATGGAACACCGATGAGCGTGACAAAGATGGAATTCCTGGTGGCCAACGGGAAAACGAAGGCCGCGTTTGCCAACGCTATGTAGGCGCATCGAATGTTAAGTTGTTGCACCAAGCCAACGCCGCTTTGAAAAGGCAATAGCAAGAAAATAATATTTAATCCAATGAACAGGAAAAGACCAACTATTTCGCTAATCGTTTTATCAAAAAAGCCAATCACAGAATTCCAGAATTTGTGTAAAAACACCGTGAGAGCAAAATGGATGTCAGGTTTGTTCGCGGCCGGACGATCGGTTTTTCGATTAGGCAAATCCTCTACCTTGGGCCACCTCGTGCGGGAGATGTAAGTTCTGATTTGAGCAGTTTGATAGAATATCGAACCTGCGATGAGGCCTCCCACGGCTGTGCAAGCAAGGTAATAGCCGGCTAGAAAGTCAGAAGATTGAACGGACATTTTGTGAAGCTCGGAAACTTGATGAATAAAGAGGAGGAGACCGGCTCTCAATGGATTTTTTTTTTGTTTTTTTTGCTAAGAGATGCGGACGGGGAGATTCAACCAGTGAGATCTCTATTGCCAGTAATGTTCACAAAAAAAAAATCAGTATATAAATAATGGACCCTTATTCGTCGCCGACCAGTGAACCAAATTTCCTCTTTGCCCTTGACGCTGGGGGGAAGAAAAGGCAAAAAAGATATATACTGTATATATAATAACAATAATAATAACCCTATAAATTTCCTAAAGGATAATACTTACATTATATATAAATGGATATGTGACGTACGACAAATAAGATACGTATGTAATCGACCTAACCAATGGAATCAACTCTAAACGTATAAGGAGTGAAGGTCGTTTCAGAATTAATTATTATTAGCAAAGAAAGAGAGGCCAAAGAAGAAAGGAAGGAAACACACATTAATCAAATACGGCAATCAAGGAATTCTCCTGTGAAATAGGCTGGATGAGTGGTACCTCGGGTTTCAGTTTTTCAAACGGAGGGAGGTCGGTTTGTCACTTTACTTCCGTCGTTGTCGTAACGAATACGTGGATGAAAAAAAAAGAAAAAAAGAAAAAGTTAAATATGACTGAAGCGCTTTATAAGTATTTCTGTCAAAGGGGAAGGATGGGCAAATTACCGGGAGGTGAAACACGACATATATGTAATAGACGGAATGTATTGCATATAGATTGGGGTGTTAAAAAAATAAATATTTATTATAAGCAAATATTCAAAATACTCGTATAAGGCAAGAATTGACCTGTTGTAAATAACCATACCATGTATGGTAATAGCAGGGCTTGCGTTAAAAAGAGAGGTCACGGTCGTTGGACTATTGAACGGATCCGCATAATTTCCTGATCATTACACGATCGTGGCGAAATGGTTCAGGCTGTTCATCGATGACAATTTCTCCATCAGTCATCTGGTCCCTCAAAATCAGATAATATAATATCATCATGATTGATTCAGCTAAACTAAGTTTCTCCTTTTTCACACTTCATTCAAGGGATCACCCTGCTCAAACAAGGCTAGGAGGGCCCCATCCTTCTAGAAAAAAAAAAGCAAAGAAATTTCTAAAATCAACGGTACGCGTTGCTTCGCTCTCGATACCCACCGTCTTCCATTTCACCTCAAAGTTCAGTTGCGCCCATACATACGTGGCGAACCCGTCCGATAGATAATCGTTGATTTTTTATATATATTTTTTTATTCAAACATACTGTATGTCGTGTGACTTCATTGTCCATCAACATAAAATACCGCTTATCGGTATTGTAATTTGAAACCTTAATATAACGCATCTGTGCATAAAAGGACACTTAATAAAGAAAAGAGATATATAAGGTGACTTAGTAAACAAAGAAAAATTATAGTTGTTACATAAATTTGTTGATACATAACTGAACCAAATTTTTTTTCTCTTCACCCTCAAATGAAAAGTTGCCTCTTTTCTGTCGCCGCGAGCAAAGAAAAATTTACCGTAAAATATTTGTAGGAATTTTGTTGAAATTTTCACACATTCTCTCCTTTATATATATATACATACATATATACATTTCAAAGTCCTTTTGAATCGCCGGCGATTCTTCTCAAAAAGTCGATAAAGAAAAGTTCAATAGTCACACACACTTTTTGTATACTATAAGTGCAGAGAAAGCAAAATGCACATATTTGCAAGAATCGTCGTCTTCGCTCTTCTTCTCTCCATAACAATACCATATCTTGTACTATCTTATCCCAATGGAGCCGGCACTTGTGATGTAACCGCGATGAGTTCACAAGGTCATGGAGCTCCTCTTACGTCAGGTGCTGGAGGTTTCTCTCTTACACTCGTTAATAGCACCACCGCCTCTGGAAGCTACTCCATAACCGTCAAGGGGCCGAAATCCGTTAAAGGTTTATTATTATATACACAAGATTCCAAAGGCACCAGGACTGGTAACTTTGTGGTTCCAAGTAAATTTCAGTCAAAAAGTTGTTCTGGCACCGGAACAAATTCTCTTACACACAAAGATTCGAGTCAAAAGTCCTTGCCTCTAAGCTTCACATGGTCTCCCGAATCAGGTTCGGCCACAAACATTACCGCCAGAGCTATCGTAGTGGTAAGCTATTCCGATTGGTATCAGTTGAGTGACCTCACCTTTGATCCAAGTAGTGGGTCTGTCGATAGCAGTACTCCTTCAGATACCTCCAATACCGGTGATAGTAGTAGTGGTAGTAGTGACAGTGGAAGTGGTGGAAATACATTCTTCCAAAAGTATTCACTATTTATTATCGTGATAATTATTACCGCTGTTCTCTATATCTTTGGAAGTTTCATGGAGTTGGCATTGAAGAGGCAACAGGTCAAGGCGAGGACATTTGCAAAGACCGTCGGAGGGTTCGGTCAATAATCAAGTATGCATTCAAGGAAAATATATTTTTTCAATATGTTTTATCTAGGCAATCGATTTATTTATTTATTTTATAATTAGATTGCATGCTTGGTGATCGGGTGAGGAGAATGAGTAAATAAAATGTTAATGTCACTAATAAGGGAGAAAATGCATTTTTTCGTTTTTTATTTTTGACTTGGAGAAAAAAAGTTTCCAAATTTATCATAAATTCGTGTTAAAGAAAAAAAAAAAAGTCTGCGTGCTTTAATTTTATTATTTTTTTTTGTATCTATACAAAATATAACATGTTCACGTAGATATGGATTTTGTTTTTCAGAATGGGTGTGCCATAAATGATACGTTAAATGATTAATGACATTGCTCGTGTGTAAAATTAACGCCAAAGTTTACTTCGAGAACTGAAAAATTTTCTATTTTTCCACAAACTCGTGATAAAGTGAACCAGTAGCCTAGAAAGTTCTTGTTTCTATTAGCATACACACGTGCCCTTTGTTTTTTCCTTCGAATTTCTACGTAGAACCTGATTTTCTCAAATACTTATGCTTTATCCAATTTTAACATAATGCTATTTTAACGTTAATGATTAAGGTTATGCATATCTGTACAATTCCGGGTACATACAGCACGTTATCCAAGTTACAGTATCATATACTGTAAAGCACAGTACGTATATCCGATATCTATCATGTGTAACTTTGCAATTGCCAAATGACTCGCGAAAATACAAGGGGACTTTCGGAACGAGATTTGCGACGCCATATTTCCTGAATCGCGTAATGTTTTTTTTTTAAGTTTACCCGATTATTAATTGAATGTTTGCTGACTAATTAATTTCCTAAGCGTCCACGACCGTGTACGAACGATATTTACCTGTCAAGGAAGGAAAGTTGCAAAGTCATCAAACTGAGGAAAGGGTTAGTGCAGTCAACGAGAACACCATTGTGAAAATTTTATTATAAAAATATACTTTTGCCATATCTGATTAATCGATATTTAGGCCCTTTCTTATTTGCATGTTTGTTTTTTAATCAGTCAATGAACCTCGAAAAAAAAGGCAATATCTTCACGTGATACTTTAGGAAGAAAACAATATGAAGATGGTGTAAATTGTCTGTCATATGTAATTTTACGAGAAATCTTTTGTAGCCTCTGTGTGTAAATATAATTATGTAAAAAAAATGCAGAATCCTTTTTGAAAACAACCTCTCGATGTTGCATTTTTTTTTCCTGAAAACTATTAATAGATCAATTTAAATGTTTGCGCGTATTAAGAATCGTTACGTACGTAATCGATAAATAGAATCTCCCTCGCCTTTCATCACGTGGACGAACCATTTTGTCGCGTAAATAAAGGACGTCGAATCTTGATGTTCACATTGCGAATTTTGGATAATGACTGATCATCTCTTAAATGGATCATGGAGTGTTTCCTCGTTCTGTCCTCAGCATCTTTCCATCTACATCTTTCACAGAATACGCCTGGGAGCACCTTGTTTTGGTCTATTACAAGGTAATTGAACTGTGTTTATTTTCATCAAGCGAAAAAACATTATATTTGATATCATTTATTATTGATCAATTAAAAAGATTTATAATTAATTGGTCTCCATCTTTTATAAAATTTAAAGTTTGATAGATGATGATTAGATCGAAAGAAAAAAAAGAAAACAAGGAAGAAAAATGATGTTTTGGATTATCGTTTTTTTTTTATAAGTACTGGTGTTATGCTCTTTGAGAAGAACAATTCGAAAATATATACAGTATATATATATAAAGAAATTATTTAAAATATGTTCAAAAGCTTTCTTGTCATTGTCACCTTGGTTACGCTTTTCGTATTCGGAGCTTATTCTCATGACAAAACTCCTGACATAACTGCTCATGAAGAAACACCCGGTCGTGTCGCCCACGCCGTCTTTACTGATTGTTCTTGCTGCAAACATGGAAAAGGGGACGCGGATCATTATCAAGAACACGAGTACCCGCCTTGCAAAGATCTCACTGGTGAAGTTCAATTCGTTGAAATGGGAATAGAAAAACCAAGTACCAGACTTATCGGTCAATTCAACACTGGATTCTTGGCAGATGATAAAGATTACTATTACCAGGTTGATGGTTATCCAAAAGAACCTTTGTCTTTTGCGAAGGTTTCTCCGCCGGGTACAGCTCCTTTCCAAGTCGATTTAGCAATCGGATTCGACCATTTTGCCGGGAACTATTTGAAGATTTTCCATGGTAATGAGACAATTGGAAGAACAAAGATTATCGAAATCAAGCCGCGTTACTAATTTTTACGAACACAACGATGTGCAAAATTTTTAGGTGATGATATTATTGGAAAGATTTTTATTGCCTGAATTTCTACTTCCATCATAGATAATGTATATATATTACGATTTTCAAGTATCTACGCGCAAACATAATCCTTTCTTGCGCTTTTTTTCTTCCCTGTAAATTTCTGTAATTATCATATAGATTTGTTAGAAAAAAATGTGAAATTGTAAAAAGGTTTTTGAAGCACGGTAAATAAATTGTTAAGTAAACTGCGTACGCAGTTAATTCTTTAAAAAAATTAATATCAATCGCGAGTCACGCAAACAGTATTGATGACGAACCATCTCAAATACAGTATACTGAAAATAATGGCAATGATAGAAATTGAAAGAATTTCAAATTTAATATTACATGTATAAATGACTGTTGGAAATGCTAATACTAATAATAATAAGATAAATTTACAGTGTATCAAATTTTCAAGTGAAATAAATGAATGAATCTCAGTAATTTTAATAAAACTTATAAAGGAATAAAGAAATATTGTTTTTACAAAAGTATTCTTAAATATATCATGTTTATTTAATATTGAAACAATTCATCTCAAATAAAAATATTCGGAATTTAATTTTTTCTTATCTATTTATTTTATAAAAAAAATCCAATTTCTTTGAGAATTTTGCGATATTTAATATTAAATTCAAAATCATTTTTCTATTAATATAACAAATTCTTTAAAAACCAGTTCAAACAACTTAAAAAAATATTATTATATCTTTTTACTTTTAACTTTCTATATCCAGGTCATCAAAACCATTAAACTTGAAATATTATTATTCATTTTTATGGAATTATCTAAAGATTTTTGCATATTATTTTTATTTTTTATTTTCATTTAACTATATTATTTATTTATTAATTAATTAATTAATAATAATAGTAACTTTATATAAAAAATAATCATTCTTTGTTTTTAATAAAATTTATAATTATAAAATTATCTTGTTTATATTATTATAAAGAAAAAGTGATGGGTAAATAAAGGAAAATTACAAAAGCAATATAATAAATATAATAAATATAATAGATATATTAATATAATATGTTGTTATATGTTGTTTCTACTTTAGAAGATATAAACAAGAAACTAATAGCAAAAAAATATTAAATTGAAAAGATTTGTGTAATACTGTATATTAAAATTTCTAAGGATATATAAAATTAATAAAATTAAATAACAAAGATAATAATAATTTAGTTTATATTTGAAAGCTTTTTTAAGATCAAAAAGATTTATTGAATTAAAAACTTTGAAGATATTAAAAAAAGCCATTTAAATTTTCTTACTATTATTATTAATGATATTAATATTTGAAATAATAATATAAATATATTTAGTAGTGCTTTGATTTTTTAAATTCATAAAATTAAAGTTTAATAAAATTTTATATTTTATTATAATATACAATATTGGTTATTAATAATTTTTATAAATATTTTTTTACTAATTACTATTATAAAAATTAAATAGGTATTTATAAGATTAAAAAAAAATTTTTAAAAATAGAACAGCAACAAATGACTTTTAAAATTTTGAAATAAATAAATAATTATTTTCTTTAAAAAAATAAAAAGATTAAAAAGAATATAGTTTTAAAATTGTATTTAATTATATAAGATTCAAAATATTATTAAAAAATTATAATAAATCTATTTTATTTATTAAATTTAATATAAATTTAAAAATCAAATACAGAATTAAAAGAATTGTTAAAAAAGAATTTTAAGTTGTTTAGAGTTATTTTAAATACAGGTTTAAATTTAATTTAGAATTTTTAATTATTGTATTTGTAATTTTTATAAATATTTTACAAAAATATTTTATTGAATTTAATAATTTTTCTTTTAAGCTTTTGAGATATAAAAATTTATTTATAATTTTTTTATAAACTTTAATTTTAATAAATGAAAATTTAATAAATAAAATATTGTTTTGATAGTTAATAATTGTTTTTTTGATAATTTTAATAATATTTTTATATAGTTTTAAAAGATCAGTTGTCTTTATAAAAATTATTTATTTATCTTTTTTGAAATATTATTATTTATGTCTTTTGAAACTATATTAGTTAATTTTTTTAGACCTGTGAGTCTATAGTATAGTAGTTAACACTTCACAGGTCAAATTACAAGATACTAGTTCAATCCTATATGAGAGTGATTGAATAGAATTAATATAATATCTGGTGCCATAACCTGTTAAAAGTGCTGTTTCTCATGAGAAGCCATTTCATATGCTGATCCAATAAGTGTTGAGATTGTGATTTTCAGAAAAGGTGTTGTGGTTCAGTTGGTGTTACAATGATCACCGGAAGTTGCAAGATATATGAGATGTTCATCTTCAACAAGCAGGTTTGGTGATCGCTTCCCTAATATCTAATGTCTTTCCACAGATCCCTGCCCTAGTCTTATCCCAATTCAGTAATAAACCAGTCTAGTGGTGCTTATCCTGAGAAGGCATCTGGCAGTAAGACCTGTTCCATGCAAGAGTACTGTAAGTTGCTGTTCAGGCAGTAAGAACCAATTATAAGTCTACCTTGAACATTTTTGAGTATTATTTAGGCAAGTAAGAAATTAAATGGTTAGTCCAGCTGCAGATGGTGGTAAAGGGATTTATTCCTAATGGAGCAAGCAGAGGTCATGTGGCTTTATTCACCATATAAAAGAATATTACCTCCAGTGTATCCCTTCCTTTTATCTTAATTCTTCTCCAATAAATAAAGCAGTTACCAGTGACTCAACAAAACAAGCAGACTTTGGCATGTTTATATCAACCTCTATCTATTAGGAAAAGTTGATAGCAACAACCGATATGTGGAGAGATTTCCATATAGTTTAGCATACATAAAGATAAATTAATATTATAGTATAGTTCTATATAGTAATATGTATGAATATATGTATTGCTGACGTCTCTCTCGACGAGTCTGTTGCTAATCTTGGATCAGAAATCGCGTAATGATGGCGTCAGGTAAGTCTTTTTAGGTTCCTTCTCTATTCGAGGTGTGTGGTTTAACATGGCCAGTCTCTTTTTACTAATACAACTTTTTCTTCTTGTTCTGTCATCGCACTTATTGGACAAACTCTCCACTTTTCCCTTTCATGGTTCTGGTCGTCCCTCTCACTTCGCAATGAGTACTGGATTAGGTAAGTTAATTAGGGGGTTATCCGTGTTTAGCAACGACAATCGCACGTCTTAATTAGAAAGATTTTATTTTAAAGAATGGTTTCGTTTATTAACTGGTT
>CAJVPV010001118.1:0-17194 GCA_910591835.1 Acaulospora morrowiae
ACTATAAAAATTTTAACTAATTTTATTATGTAAAATTTTTTTTAAAAAAATTTTTTTAAGTGTTCGCAATAATATGTTCACCCTCTGTATTTAATAATTTTAAGACATTTGGCCAATATGAATTACAAAAATAATTTACCTTTAAAAATACTTATGCTTACTACTGCTTATAAAGAAGCTCATATTATTTGAGCAAAAAAATATCTTAATGATAACTAGAAAAAATATTATTTTCTGATGAAATAGTATTTCAACAATTCAGAAATACAATTATTCAATGGTATAAAGGTACAAGATCAGTTAAAAGAATATTTAAAGAATATAGTAAAATCTTTATATGGGAAGGATTTTGTACAAAAGAAAAACTTCTTTTTTTTTTTTAAAGAAATTATGAATACAAAATTTTATATCAATATTTTATAAAATTATAAACAAAAAATTAATAGACTACTTGAAAACAATTGGTACTTTCAATAAAATAATGATTTCAAGTATATAAGTAAAATTGCTAAAGCATTTTTAAATGAAAATTTTTCTGAAATTATTGATTGACTTTCTAATAGTCCAGATTTAAATCCTATTGAAAATCTTTTGGCTATTACTAAAAGAAATATAGAAATGAAATTACCAAAAAATATTTTAGAATTAGAACAATTTATAATAGAAGAATGGAATAAAATTTCAAATAAAACTTTAAATAATTTTATAAATTTAATAATAGAGAGATATAAATTAATAATTGAAAATAATAGTAAAAGAATTAATTATTAATTATATATTAATAAAATCTTTAGATTTTTAGCTTTATTTTAATATTTTTTTTATTAATTCTATACAATAGTTTTGAATAATGAATAAATAAAAAATTTTAAATTTTTTTGTATCATACTGTATATAATAAGATATAAAAAAAATTTATATAAAGTTAGTAAAGATTTATTTGAAAAAAATAGTTTAAATAATAATTTAAAATATTTAATTAACTTTACTAATTAAACTACTTTTTTTATTTAAAGCAAAATTAATAAGTTAAATAGTTTAAAACTAATAATAAAATTTGGATTTTTTTTTTTTGCAAATAAGTATTAAATATATAATTTTTATTTAAACTTAAGTTTATAATTGATACATTAACAATCTTTACATGAAATAAATTAATTATAGTCTATTGCAAATTTAAAGTAATTTATATAGATTCTAAAAATCTATATAAAAAAAGAAAAAGAATAAATAATAGCTAAGGCTCTAAAAAGTACTGAACTAATATTAAAGTAATATTGAAATGGTATTGATCTATAGTAAATTTAATATATGGGTTGTGACCCACTTATATAAATTTATAGTAAATTTAAGTATCGAACTGATATTGAACAGATATTGAAGTGATATCATTAGGAGTTTTAATAATGGCTAACTACTAGTTATATTATAAACTGATATATATATTTATTAAAAAAAAAGATAAAGGTTGTTTGATATAACCAGAAAAATTAGATTTTAAGTATACTAAACCTGGAAATCAGTTTGTTGTTATAATATAACTTATAGGTTTTTTCATATTAAAGGTTTTGTTTTCAATATGGCATAATTATCTTGTATTGATCTTTTGAAGAAGTAGGCTGATTATAGTTTTTGATATGGATAGAAATTGAAAAAATAAATAAAAAAAGCAACTTTATGAAAATAGAATTTGGATTTCTAAATATTAGATAAAAATATTATATATAAAATAATTTGCAAAAAATATATAAATATTAATTTATATAATTTTTTAAATATATTTACAATATTAATATATATTAATAAAATAATAATTTTATATTACTTTTAGTAAAAATAATTACTGTTTTAAAACAAAATAATAAATTTTAATTTAATTTATTTAATATTAATAATTGAATTTTTTTATTTAAATTTTTTCAAAAAAAAATAATTAAAAGATTTTTGATTTAATAATAATAAAAAAAAAATTAAATATTTTCTATAGTAAAATAAAAAAAAAATATTTTTAAATTATTTAAATTAAATAATTTTTATAGTAAAAATTAAAAACAAAAAATATTTTTAAAATTCTTGAATTAAATAATTTTTAATAAGTTTTTTATAATTCATTTAATAATTATAGATTTCAATAAAATGATATAATCAAAAAATTTTTTCTTATATTTCAAAAAAATAAATATATTATATAATTAATAAAAATATTTTTTTTTACCATTTCAAGAACTCAACATTTAATAATTTTATTTTAATTAAATAATGCAAAAATAATATTTTAATTTTAATTTTTTTATTTATTTATTTTTTTTTTTAATTTTAATTTTAATTTTTTTTTAAAAAAAAACTTTACACTACATCTTATTCATCTTATTCATTATGGATTTTTTTCGACATTATTACAATTTTTGAAACCTGCAATTTTAGTAAAAGAATAATTAATGATTATTTGTTAATTTTTACTTTTTATTATTACTGTATATACGCTTATAAACTACTGTGTATCACATGTTTTGGTGAAAGATGAAGTCATGAAACTTGATGTGATTTACATGAATCTAACGGCAGATTATAAATTGTCATTATATAAATATAGAATGATAAACCACCAAACCTTTAACTAAACTAACTCCGGGCATCCTCTTATGAGATTAATCGTGAGATGGTTTGTAGCGCAAATTCTTATCGAAAAAAAAACCATGAATTCCATAAGAGGTATTCATGCCATGTCACTGCATTTAAATTAACAACTGTGTGCATTTCTATTTAGGTATGATTCTTGTCCGTAAACTTTCTTTCTTTATCAAAAAACCGGCTCGCCTCCTTCACCTTTCAAAAATAAACGTCGAACATCCTTATATATATCATTATTTGGATCTATGATTATTTATTTTTTCTTGAAACCATGGATTACACGAAAATCTTATACGAGGATGAATATTTTGTCGAGAGAATAGTCTCACATCGAGCTGGACCGAATGTGAGAATCATGCTTTGGCGGATGTAATCTGTTTGTTTGTGATAGCAAGGAATAACGTGATGCGGGACGAATCGTTTTACTAATTTTACACAATTATTTTGATTTTAATAGGGGGAGTATCAGTATTTTTTAAAGTGGCTGGGTTATCCCGACGAGGATAACACGTGGGAAGACGAATGTAACATGTACGTACGTATGTGAAAAAGGTCATACTGCCTATAATCGTGACGATTAACGATTACTTTCGGTTGACAGCTTCGCGCAGGATTTGCTTCATGAATACTGGGATCAGCATGGCGGCAGACCCGCTTCTTCGAGTCGCACGTATTCACCCGTTAACGAAATTGACAGATGTCAAGAAGACGCGTATGATCGCAATATCGATTCAAGAAAACACCGGCGAAACGGAAATATTAATGGCGATTCGAGAGATCGAGGCTTTGTTCCCCGTGACGATCAGAGGAAACGTAAAAGGCATCAAGATCGCGATATTGATGTTATCGCAAAGAGTACAAATGGAAATTTTAAAAACCATAATAGATCCAAAAGTCACCATGGGAATCTAATATCATGTAACAAAATAAGAAGCGCGAATAATGCAAAGAGCAAGAAGGATCGAATCAGGATTTTGAACACGTGCAGTGGGAATAGCCACTCACGGTGTGATAATGACTTTATGGAGATTGACTCCGACGAGGCTGTTGAAGAAGGCAGTGGGAGATCTCGAAACTGTCATGGAAATCACGACTCCGAATTTCAAAGAGTCAACATCCGACAAACCCCAAAGGACTTGATCAATGACGATAGTGACAATAACACCGGAAACACTGAAAGTAGCGACGATTCTGACAGTGATGCCGGAGGTGAAAGAAAAAAGGAAACTTCCGAAAACGCGTCAAAAGAAAACTCGGAAGTAATTGCGCAGATTGAAGAAACGATGAAATTACTTTGGGACTCAGTAAGGCTTAGCAGTAGTTCGTCAAGTGATGACGAGGAGGACGAAAGTTATGAGCTGACCAGTAAACGGGATAATGAAGACACTTGGGAGAAGAATATCCGGAGTATCGACTTTATCGAAAAGAACGTGGAATTAAACAAAACATTGGTCTGTATCACTTGGTGAGTTTGAAAGAGAAAGAATTTCAAATTTCATAAAATATCATTAATCCATCTATCCACTTGATTTACAACACTTTCTTGCACTAGGAAGAATGGCGAAAAATCTGCACACGATTCTAAACTCGCGAACAAAAAATGCCCTCAAAAAGTATCTAGACATTCGCCAATGGTCGTTGCCAAATCATTAAAAGCACGACATTAACCTACACGAATTCTCGAATCTTGTTATAGATAATCGACTATTATTTAAACGTTTGGAAATCTTCCTCACAACTTGAATAGACATTTTCTACGGTCATTTACTCGAAAACCGACGATTTTACCTTCATTGCCTATATTTTTCTTCCACTGAGGAAAAAGAATCGCGCTTATGTGAATCAGCTTGAATTACAATTAATTTACTGTATACAGTAATATACAGTACGTGTGCTTCATGTGTAAAATGATGAGTTACGACCTTTTCTCATTGAAAAACATTTGGTATTTTGTGCGGTGATGATTTCTGATAGCAAGAAGGTGCAATTTTAATCAAAGGAATGTTCATAAAGTAGTCAAGTCAATTCCACACGTTAAAATATTCATAATCAAGTGTACCGTACTCATGTTTTGTTCTTCCATGTTTCTTAACCGAAGATTGGATGGCAAAAAATCACGAGATCATTGTCGCGTTTGATATGTTTTTGCTACAATCAATAAACTTTATTGTTATCAGTCGAAAGCTAATAAATACTAGTGTTAATGCTAATATTGGTACTAATACTATTATGCCAATTCTAATTCTAAAGCCAATGCTAATATACTAAATGTTGATGTATTATCATTACTATTTTTGTTAATATATTAAATATATAAGTATCTATAATCATATTATGACCAAATTGGTTCACCAATTCCCTCTTGACTTATCATAACACGTGCTATATAATCATGCGGAGATGCTGGTCTGCCTGCAGTATCGATTGCTCATTAAAGATTGCCTTGATGTGTCAAAAAAGGTTATAGGGGAAAAAACAATCCCAAAAATTTTCAGACGTGCAGAATAATGCGCCATAACCTTTTTGCCTTTTTTGGAAGGGCATCGGCGATTACGTAATCCGTATTACTAAAGAAAGCGTACATCCTAGATTGCTCTTATTGCTCAAAAAAAGAGTTAAAAGACAAAGACACCGTGTCATCAAGCGTATCTACGTAACAATAAAACTAAAAAAGTCAACGCGTCGTAGTGAACCCACAAACGCCCTCCCACATTCAATCAAGTAATCAAATCAAGCAAGGAAACAAAGTTTCATGAGTAATGAGTAATGAGTAATATTCAGTTGCCGCAAAATTACCTGTCATGCAAATAAAGGTACAGTATTTCTCAAGCTATTCACCTCTCCGTAATATGGCCGAATAAAAATATTGTCATCAAGAAGCTGGGAAAATTGTGATAAAAATGATCTGTACGTTTTATTCGTTTCAAACATTCATGCAGTGGCATATTCCAAAAACCCATTCATTTTAACGCATACAATCGAAGTATTTATTTAAGGAATCCATTTGAATATTGTTTATTCCATTTATCTAATAACACATCACGCGTATTTGTGGAAACTGCAGATCTCGCACGTAAGAGAGCAATGCCGATGAATTCTTTCTTTTTTTACACATGAATCAATATAGGGATTCCGAAATATTAAGGATTACACTGTTTTTGATTTTTAATTGGTATTCTTGTATTGGAGGGCTTTTTGAATTTGTATATTTCACAAGCGGACTTTACCGATTTGTTTGCCAACAATGAGCGATTAAATTAAATTACTGTGGTCGTCACAGAACTCAAATATGAGATCTTATGTCAAGTCACCCTTACTTAGAGTTGGGAATAATTTCCGGGATGCAGTTATAGTTGGTTTTTCAAAAGAAAAAAATGAAAGTTCTTGCTTTTCAAGGCAACGAGAATCAAATTATTGTTTTGATAGACCGCATACAATAAATAAGTCTTCGAACAAAGTCATTCCTATCGGAAAAAGATCTAAGATACTCATTGGTACAAAACTGAATCACCCACAACAGAAAACTTCACTCGCACAGTATACACTGTATTCCAACAATATGATCGCGTTGCTCATGCGAACCGAGTGTCACGGCATCATTTAACATACACGTGACTTTGTAATTATTAATCACGTGATTTATCAAAACGACAGCGCAAAGTTATTATCCAATATTTTTTTTTTAGTCGAATCCCTTCTCCAAGAAGAAGAAGAAAAAGCAAACAGAACCGCAGTAGCAAAAACATCATCTTCGCGTTGTGATTAGATTAAAAGAGATACCGTTTGCATGCATTCGTCATCTGTGGTGTAACGGTTACGTCGATTGCCCAAATCCTTTGTTTTAATCAACTTCCTTAAAGAAATGGCAAAAGCAAATATGGTCTATGCACGTAGTCGTATATATATATGTATGGCGTGTGTGTGTGTGTGTGTCATTATCCGTTTACTGCAATGAAAATTGCGAGCAGAAAGAGAGTTCTTTGCCATTGAAGACGGTAACCGCGGTTATCGTCAACCTGTGATATTTAATGTCTCGTGCGTGTGTGTACACCATTTACGTAACTAGTATCTTTACGTACCCTGCGGAATGGTCTCACATGCAAGCAAGCTCACGCCTCGATTCCAAATCCTATGAATTCAATGCATGCGTCTGTCGTAAAACTTCCACGAGACCCTTAAAATATATGCATGTGGGAAGATATAGATAATCCCGCCGTTTGACGATATGTTTCTATATACACTCACGTCTCATATTTCTTTAACACATTCAACCTGAAATAATTTGAAATGTGCGTACACCCACATACATTCACGTATATCACGCATTTAATAAATTTTTTCATAATTCCACCTTTTTATTTATATACAATTGATGCTTAAATACAGTACTGTATTCGGTCCCTGAAAAAATGGATCAACATAACAATGAACCATCCAACCATTTTTGTTAATAGGTATAACAAATATTTCCATTAATGTTCAATTGGGATTTTTAATTAAGCCTTATACATTCGCTACAAGATTTAAAGTTCTCCTAAACCTTAGGTCTTCGAATTATCAAAAGAAAGAGATGAGAATGTTACGACATGAGAATTTGAGTATGAAGTAAATGCATTGACACTTTTTAAAGTATGATGTACAAGTGTTTACCCTGTTTATTGCAATCAAACAATACTCGGCCGAGAAGGCGAGCGCCTCACGAGGAAATTCCGACCGGACGTCTCACGAACGTCAAATTCAGGTTTTCGACGTTTCATTGATTATGCATTTTTATCGATAAATTGAAATTGACCACGTATCACCGCGGACTCGGAGACTCAACGCGTCCCATAGTGGGCAAGTGTGTACACCAAAACAACATTGCTCACGTTCGAATCCCGTACATAATTTAACTTGATAAGTGACCTTAACCATATTTAACCTGTGTTTTTTTTTTTTATTTCTTTTTTCTTTTGCAGGATCCCTGACGGTTCACAGGTTGATTGTTTACTATGAAATTCCTTTTGGAAATCATATAACCTAACTAACCCCTTTCCTGCGGTCTTGAGCATTCCCATATTTGATTCGCATCATAATCAATTGCAGCGGCGTTTCAAGTGTTATGTTTGCAGAAACCTCATGCAAATGTATATTTTGGATGCTACTGTATTTACGCAATTAAAAATAATTATACGACAGAGAACAAATGAAAAATCACGGACAAAGAATGACGTAACTAATTTTGGTAATTTTCAAAGTCCGAGTGGATTAATGTGACCACCGTGATCATTGTAACTGTCACAATCCTCGTGATTGAAAGTTTTTGAGAAAACAGATCCTAAAAAAAGAAATAACTAACGATAAAATAAAGTGCCAAAGTTTACGCGTGCCAGAAAAATAAAAAGAAAATCAACAATACCACAGAGTCATTAAATATTGTTCCCTACTTGGCGGAACGGAACACTAATGAGAATTTGTGATCCTATAACTAAATGATTTGATCAAGCGAATCGGGTTTATCGGTGACTGACGCATATAGATTAAGTTACATCGTCTGTTCATCAATCAACCTACTCGTCGTCACCCACCACCTATCTACGCATATGGTTGGGTACAGTTCATGGAACAAGCAGTAAAAATGGTTTAACCCGCGAAATCCTCCAAGAAGAGAAAAAATAGTTCGATGTAGAATGAATGGCGAACGTTCGTTATGTAAAGGTTGTGTTCAGTCACTTGTTCATGTTTGGACGTGATCCGGATTTACACAAGTTTTTTTTTTTTTTTTTTTAGAAGACGCCTTTCAGCAACGAATATGAAAAGACCATTTTGCGATAAGAAGCAGCCTAAAAAGGAGATTCTCGCATCTCCATGATACGCTGACATTCTTTTTTACTAATAAGAAACATCACTTTACCAGAAAAGGTAAACAAGGGGAATCGAATAAATAATTGGTCACAAGGAAGAAACGATCAGAATCCACCTTTTTACTTTAAAAAACTGCGACTACAACATAGCAATCAATCTACACGAGTCCTGCGTCCTCCCGGTTCATTTTACACCGATGTCATTTGACAAATAAAATTACGATTATTATTGTTGTTATTGTTGGTTTTATTATTATCTTATGATTATTCCTACTTATTTGGTACTGTATTATTACATCATTCGGCTGTGCATTATGTTGAAGGTCGCTTGAAAATGCGCATCCATTTAACCTATCTACTTTTTAATTCCGTACAAGTTGTTGAGTAACCGGATGTCCCGCATTGGTCCGCGAGCATTGAGAAATTACGGTAGATCGTTGCTGCTCGAAACCAATCGTTCGGCCAGTGAAAACAAATGACTGTGGAGATCTGGAATTCTTGATACTAGATTCTGGATAATGATTCTATCACAAACCAAATTATATTTATGCATGTGATCTTAATTTAGAGTTAAGACTGACCTTTTTTTTTCTTTTTCAAAGTCGGGTTACTTCACTGTGTACTAATCTTTTTATTTGTTGTTGAATCAGAAAATCTGCAGACAGTAATACTGTAATTAACAATGGTAATCGATGTTGCTCAATTTGTCGAAGCAAAATTTACGTGTAACCCTTTCTCAATGGACAATTTACACAAAGTTTTTAGTGTTCCCGCAGAAATTTTACCTGTTTCTCGATAAATGATCATTGGTCATACACTACGGTTGCATGTTTCTATCGTCGTCTTTGTCAGATCCCACCCCCACAAAGTACCAATCTCTTGACTTTACGGGTCATAATCACGAGCTCGTGGGACATTCTTTAAAAATACTGTGTGGTGCAAGTGGTGGTAGATAATTTGACGCCCTTTAATGATCGTAAAAAAGTGGGGAGACTCGTTATGCAGGGACCAAAAAACCGTATCATGCACACATACACAAACACTTGGTTGTGTTCTCACACAAATTGTCTTGAAATTAAGTCATCAATTATCTGGACGTAAAAAGATGCATTCCATTTGATACGGCATTACTTGGCTTGTCTATTTATTTATTTATTTATTTCGGTCACATGAGAATATTTGTCATGGACGAAGATTTGTGCAAATTATGAGTCACGAACGGCGTGCCGTGCGAATTTGTTTAGGGTTATGCTTGCTTGACTGGGAAAAGTGAACTCGTTTTTTTTTTTTTGCACCGCGTGCAATGCAAAGAAACGTGCGTGCCTTGGTCAAAGGAAGATGATTTATGTGAGTATCGAAGTTCCGTTCAAACTCGATGTGCGCATCATGATTGCTTTCCACTCGACAACATTTATGTTTGTGTTTTTTAGGCTAGTGACGACAAAAATAATGACCGTCTACAACAATCATAAGACGTAATTTTAATTTGTCGGTTATTGTTGCATTGCATGTATGCGAATTCTATCTTTCTCCGTCTTTTTTAGGTAACATGTCACGTGATTAATTTACCGGAAAAAATGGTTCGAAGAATGGTCGAAACATCAAACATCCTTCTCTTTTAGGTACGGAATCACTTTCTCTCGTCCTTTTGCCAAAAACACTGTGTATTCTCTACTTATTGATGATATAAGCAAAAACAAAAAGTCCATTTTTAAACAATCATGTGATTAATAGCCGGAGTTAACCATTTATGACGAAAAAGATTGTGTCATCCGTGGTGTGGTGTAACAATATCTCCGATTGACACAATGGTAGTTAATGCATTATTTGGGCAAGATCGACAGGGGCTAATTTGGGGAAAATATTAAATATGTCACCATATATTTCCCAATGAGAAATTTCGGAAAAACTTTTTTTCTTTTATTTAAAATAAAAAACCGGAGATGGTGTAAAAATTAAATTTCACATTTCGTAACTGTTTGTAAGTGCGAGACCTTTTGAAACCACCAAAATTCGAAATTCGGGGGTGATCTGAGAAACACGGATAATATAATAACTAATAAAAGAAAAGAAAATAGAACGTTCCCTCGGAATTTTCCTGAGATGTGTTTCATGGAAAGTCACCAATGATGCATAGCGTACAATGTTCATTTATATTTTGCCATACGTCCACGGCGAAATATATGCATTACGACATCGGAAATAGAACAATGGAATAGATTGTTCAGTCCGTTTTCCAAAGGCATGAAATTTCCGATATTATTTGCGTTCAATGAAATGTGTGTGAGTGATGTTGAGCTACCTAAGGTTTCTCAAGGTCCGCGAGTGTGGCGACTACGCCTATCTCGATCTTGAAAGTTTTTGACCAGTGCGTTTGTAGGTTTTTCGTGTCATGGTCTTACGTGTTTCTGCGTAGAGAACATGGTCAGCTGTTCAAAAATTTTAACTGTCTTAGCGCTTGTGTTCGGTGAAACTATGTAACGGCGAAAAATTCGAAGTCAACGTTCTGATTATTGAACTGCGACCGGTCATTGATATTAGGATTGACGCTGAGATCTCAAGATTACCACGCATGTTAATCCCATTATTATTCGCCTTTCTTGTCTTGTCATTAAGGTGTGGAAAACGATTTCATTTATGTAAATTGAAGATCACAGTGACGATCAATTACTTTGACAAATAAATATATATTTGGTTGCACTCTAACAACAATCCAATTGCACATTGTCTTTTATTCAACAAATACCGGGTATCGCGGAACGCGTTGAACGTCATATTGTGCTATGTCGTCACTCGTGAAAAAGTGCTATTATGCTTCCGTACAAATGCATGTGTGGCATATTCGAAAATCTTTGCGAGAAGTGTAATGGAATTCTCACGATGCGGACACAATTCATGTATGTCCGATAATTTCATAACACAAATCGACTAACAGGATTTTTTTCAAATCTGTCAACAGGCTCCATCCAAAGACCCTTGGTTCTAGGCTTCAATGCATCCACAGATTTCCATTGAACCATTATTCCGATTTCAAAAACAATCATTGTGCAAAAAACAATAAACACAGATAATCCGTTGTACAAAACCTTATTAAAAAAAAATAAATCGTAATTCAATTCACCTTTCTCGTATTCATTCATAAAATCATTTCTCCGATAAGTTGATTGGACCTGGGGGGTTTTTTTTTTTTTAAAAAAAAAAAAAGCACAAACCCCACATTCTCACGCATCATGGTGTTAGCTTTACGTAACGTCCGCATTGTCAAATATTTTGTGAGACCAACCCGACCCATTTGCGTACATTGAAAAATTGTGATTTTTTTTATTATTTATTATTATGACTAAAGGAAATCATGCAAGAATTATTGATTAACTACTTTTTTGAGAAAGATCATATTAAGGAAACGAAAACGAAATAGAACGAAGAAAGGAGAAAGAAAAAAAAAAAAAACAGCAATAATAAATTATATAATAGCATTGTTAAATTTACATCATAGACATATTAGTACGAACGGAATTTACATTTGTCATTAGAAAACCTTAGTATTTATATAAGAATTAAACATTTAGAAAGTAAAGGAAAGGAAAGAGAAATCCTTAGGGGGGGAAAACCTAATCGATTATCCATACTTTAAAGATTCATAGAGGTTATGTGTGGCGTGAGGTCACCATCGAAGGGGTAGTGATACAATATTGTCTAGGATGAGTGAATAAATGATGATGTAAATGATGATGACCATTAAATCAAATCGTGAATGAACACATTTACGGGAAGAGTGAAAACCGTTTTTTTTCTTACCTCATCAATGAAAAACCCCTTTGGAAAAAATGGAATGTTTGTTTTGCACATCCTCATGTGTATCAGGTAGATATTAAATATTACAATGAAAATATATTATCTGTATAGTGTATTGTTTTGAAAAAACATGAATTAGATTAATAAGCATAAGGATCTGATTTTTGCCAAACACCATTTCATTTTTTTTTTTTTTTTTTCGTATTATTAAATAAAAATTGTGTTTTACGCAAGATTCAGTGTTTTCATAAATTTTTCCGCACAATGAAAACCCTGTGAATTTGGAAATAGGGTTAACACTGTACAAACGACAGACTGTACTTTCGACACTCGTACGTACGCAGCGAACTTACCTTTGAATCTTGATTATAAAAAAAAAGTTCCTTTTTTTTTTCTTTTTTGATTGGTAGATTTTAAGCCAATATGCGCGAATTAATATTATATTATACATATACATATATATATATTTGCCATTTTTTTTGTTTTTCGGTAATGTATAGAAAAAAAGGGGGGTTTAGGTTTGATACCAATGGAATTGCGTTGGTGACTTTCGACCAATTTCATTTGATTGATTGTTCCTCTGATTGTCAAGTAGTGAGATCAGGGTAGGAGCACCACCGTTACTCACTCCGTTGATCGAAGTCATTCCCGTCATCGAAGACAATCCATCTTGTATTTCCGGTCCCGCAACATAATTTCTAGGAGGATTCGGATTACTGGGGGTCAGGTAGTATTGTCTTGGTTGAGATGGATGTGGAGTTTGCGATGGTTGCTGAGCGGGTGAATATTGAGGAAATGGCAAATATATTGATGTCGAGGCTGAAGTTGTGGTATTTATCAATGGTGGTAATGACGATGAAGTAGGCGTCATGGTCATTGAAGGCGTCGCGGTCCTTCCAATATTCATCGACGCTGCAGATGAACCTTGGGAGTTACCCAGTACCAAAAGTGTTGACGTTTCTGAGGTAGGTGACATCAATGCATTATGGGAGGACGCCTGATGATTTTGCGGTTGAATCGGTTGCAGTTGGTTACTATGCTGCGTCCAATAATAATAAGAATTGTTCATACTCGACGAGTTGTCACCATTCGATCTCGTCTGTGAAGAATGATTCGGACTATTCTGTGGGTGCTGACCATATTGCGATGATGTATAGTTGTCTGATATCAATGATGAATTTCCAAGAAGGTTGTTATTATTGTTGGCTTCCATTTTACCAGAATTCACCGGTGGAAGACCTAATGGTGATAAAGATGTTGGCGAGGAAGAGAAAACAGGTTGACTCTGTTGATGTATTCGCGGCAAACCTGTCGTTGAACCCGCGGTAGCCGTTTGCGCCAATATATTATTAATACCTGGCTGAGAAGACGAATGACCCAGGATACCCTTGTTACTGATAATATTACCAATATCGTCCCCAACACCGTTATGTCGAACTTCTACAACTGTTGAAATGCTGTGGTTCTCTGATATCCTCGTGTTTCCGGTAACTACATTCAACGCATCTTTAACAACTTGCATGGTTTGTTCATCGGAACCCGATGCTGCCTCTTCAAGTTGCAAAGCAAACAGTACAACAAGGTTTTTTATTCCATAATGTATATTATGCAATGATGATATGGAGAGTACACTTTTAAACACTTCGACTATTTGAAAAATGCTATTCTTGGCGTTGACCGAATGTTGTGAACTTTTGAGATTAAAAGCATGAATACACCCCGCGCATAAAGTACAATAGATCACGAACTGATTACTATTAATAAGGCTGACAAAATTTTCATTCACGAGGGTCGTGATGTTGTTTGCAGCCTGTGTACAAGCCTCCAAACTATTATTAGACAAGATCTTTGGATGATGGATTCTTATTAACGTATAATTATAAAGAATACATAAATAGATTCTCAAGTGTTCAACGGTCGTTTCATCTGGAGTTATCGTCAAAGGTTTGGCATCCTCGATGTTCAAGAATGAAGGAAGGTTGCGCTTCCATTCGTCAAGTCGTCCCTCCAGGTGCGAAACGGAAAAGTCCGAGCCTTGGTCGTCCACCATGGAGATTTCCAAGATATCATACATGATCCTTGTGATTATTGAGTATTGCACGAAATACCCAATGATTTTCGATTCTGATTCATCGCATAAATTTGGGTCGGGATAATCGACGGTGCAATGCTTCTCCTCAAGTAAGAGCGGACGATTCAAAGCCATACATTCCAAACGGTTAACAATTGAAATTCCCCACCATATCTTTGACAAAAGGGAAAAAAAAATTTTAGCACGAGAAAAATGAACAAAAAAAAAAAAACGAAAAACGAAAAAAAATGAATGATTAATTGATAAAGAAAAGCATCAAATTACCATTTTTCTTGCTTCCCTTTTGTTGACCGAAAAGTTTTCGGATGCATTCTTATCGTGTAATCCCATCGTGATAGCGAAAGTGGTGGCCATGCCAACAAAAACTCGGCCTTTGAAATTCAAAGATCCAAATATGCCTAACAGGAGGAGAGCTGTTGCGGTGCTTAGTGTAGCTTTGTCAAGGAATTGGTCAACCATACCTGTGTTGTGTAATTGCATGCGCTTTTTGGTTAGTCTTGTTCGCACTTTTCCTATTTGACCTATGACTTCGCCTCGTTTCAATGGACAATTTTCGGATATTATTCGGATATTATATTCAGAGTATTACACACAAATACCTTGCGCATGATAATAGTAAGACGAGCCAATGTGCGGATCTATCCATGCAGAGCGGTTATCAAGGTAGTTCGAACCAATCGTACACATGGCGTATAGTAAAAAACGTGGGACAGTCTTGGTTGGATTCTTGAAGCTCTCCATGAAATATGATTTGTGTACTATGGGAAATAGTGGGTGAAAGTTCCTGAAGTAAAGGTCAACCAGGGTTTCGATCAATCGGACATCATTCACTGGCGCGGTGTTTTGCGCGAGTGACGGCCGCTGCTCAGACATTGGTTTCTCTTGCTGAGGAGGTAAGTAATTAATGAGTTTTTGGCGAACTTCAGCCTCATTATTCATAGTCATCAGGGTAAATAACTTGATGATATATTCACGATCGTCAAACGCGGGTAAAGGTTTCGGGATAACTCTTGAGGGAGCGGAAAGAGACAAAGAAGATCTTCTATTGTTTCGAGAAATTGTTTTTCTCTGGCGGAGCATAACACTATTGCTTGTATTGTTAATGGACGGAACATTTGATGCAGTTGTGGGGGATCGCGATGATCGAGTAGGAGAGTTACGATCGTTGGTTGATTGGTTTGATCTATCATTTGTGGCCGAAGAATGATCGTTTGCATTGGAAACTCGTCCAAGCTGACGACCATTGTAGGTACACTCTAAATCAACTGAGGCGCAATATTTGCAAGGTAATTTGTTGTAACCATCGCCATCACATTTCACCTAACGATAAGGAATAAAAAATTAGCAAAGAGATGATGGTTAATTTATGATATCGATATGAACCTTCCTACGTCTGCATCGATCACATGCTATCGTCTTCAGTCTCTTGTCCCGTACAGGAACAACATTTGAAGGTCCAGCTCTTTTGTCGCCATTACTTTCAGACGGAGCTACATTTGAGCTCATGGGAAATATTGCTTTATATTAACTTTCAAATTAAAGATATTAACGAAAAAAATATGAACACGAAAGAATTTAATTTATTTAATTTATTTTATTTTTGCTATTTTTTTTTTTTTTTTCTTCCCTTTTTTTGGGGGGTGGCTGTTGTTCAAAATAGCGAGAAATACATCAAACTAATAAAAATTTGCCGCATTATACGGATTATATATACATTCTAGAGGGAACACAATATCAATATTCTAATAATTTATACACATTAATAAATATCACGTATGACTATACATCGACTGTTATTTGTAGCTTATGATCGAGCATTAAATTAATTTTACATTTGGGTGAAGCTTTACAACACCAGTAAAATTGATCATTTAAAAAGAAAGAAAGAAAGAAAGAAATAGTTAACATGTAAATTAAATTAATGTTTAAAACATCACGAGCATTAATCCTTTCTCTCTAAATGGTCATTGACCACGCGTCGACGTGCTTATACTTGAAGTAATCTTTATGAATAAGTAAATGCATACATTGTTTAATGATTGGTTGGTTAAACGCGAAGGATATCAGCGGAATATACAAAAGCTTATTTAAAGTTTTGGAGGTGAGTTCCAATGAAAGGTTGTAATACTACATCTAAACGATGCGAGTATAATTTTCGATAAAATCCCTTGTCCAAGTGACATTGTATCATTTAACTAAATGCAGTATAATTTTAAAATCCCGCATTTTATAATTGAATTATCGTCAATCAAACCAATGTCACCTACCTTTCGAAATATCTCATATTAAAAGTAAAAACGCTTTCATATAAATTAACTAGATCATCCCATCTTTCCCAATCAACACCATTTGTCAAATAGCAGATCGAGGTATTATTATACTTTGCAGAAATCGCCATTTTACTTTATGCACATCATCTATATTTAAAAGTATGTAACAATCAAAAGAAACCCATTAGTTGGAAAGAATATGCGATGCTTCCATTGATTGCACACATGCAATGAAATATTCATCGCACTCTTAACGAAGCTTGTACTTATCTTGCTTGTTCAGTCATTTGTTTGTTATAGGTACCGACTAAAGTAGGACTATAAAAAAAAAAAAAAAAAAAAATCAGTGCAAAAATTTAATATGAATCTCTTTTTGCGAATCCAAAATACATTCAACATATTATTAGTTCACCCAAACGCCGCATTTTTCCATTAGAAATATACAATTGTGCATGTAACCAGAGAAGCACCAACCAGTGTACCTGCTGGCACGATCATATAATTATGAACAATAGGTAGTCCGAGTTTTTGAATTTCAATGTTACTAATTAATTATATTATAT
>CAJVPV010001119.1:0-17191 GCA_910591835.1 Acaulospora morrowiae
AAGATCCGCAATCATTGAAGTCCTTTAATGAGGCAGGCGTGGATCGGAAAGCTTTGGAAATAGCTATCACTCAAGTCCGGAGTTTACAAGTTTACTATATCAGATTTGTGTATCAATTGGAGCCAATGATTTCATCGACTCAATTATTAAGCGGAGGGAACGTGGACATATTGCGTAGCAATATATAGTCCTAGGCTTACGCTCCAGACTAAATCAATATTTTTACTTAATTTAAAAAAGAATTCATACTATATATACTGTATACTGTATATACAGTATTTATCATATTATTATGGCGTGAGGTTGGTTAATCATTATTGTATTACATATTATGAAGTCATTACCCAAAATCCGGAAAATTCGAGAAATGTCTTTAAAGATTTACCAACAAATATAAATTCGCTCCCGAACCTGGCGGATAAGTTTCGATCAGCTTAATTTTTTTTAAAAAATTCAATTTAAACATAATGAATAATTATCAATTCACTGACAAAACTGAAAAAACTCTCGCTGCAGCGTTCGAATTAGCACGTGAATACTCTCACGTACAGGTAACGCCCGCTCATTTGGCCTGTGCATTATTCGATGAAACAGATGGCGAGTCTTTAATAAAGAATATAATAAACAAAGCCGGTGGAGATGCCACGATGGCCGAAAGGAGCTTCAAAAAGACATTGGCAAGGCTTCCAGTTCAAGATCCTGCGCCTCAGGATTTGTCTTTTAGTCCGCAGGCCGGCAAGGTTCTGAGAGTGGCGCATGATATTCAGCAAAGACAAAAGGATAGTTATATTTCACAGGATCATTTGATTTTGGCATTGATGGAAGATCCGCAATCATTGAAGTCCTTTAATGAGGCAGGCGTGGATCGGAAAGCTTTGGAAATAGCTATCACTCAAGTCAGAGGGTACGTTTATGATTATGCAATTTTTATTACTCTCGACTTTCGTTCGTTCAATAATTTATGGTTGGACAAAATATTTTTACAGGAATCGAAGGGTAGAATCGAAGAGTGCTGATGAAAATTATGAAGCTCTAAGTAAATATGCTATTGATCTTATTGCTCTCGCAAAATCAGGAAAACTCGATCCTGTCATCGGGCGTGATGAGGAAATTCGCCGGGTAATTCGTGTACTTGCTAGGAGAACTAAGGTAATTTTTTTTATTTCTTTAAAAGCATGTGTGATTAGTATATATGTTTTTAACTTAGTGAATTGGATAGAATAATCCCGTATTAATCGGAGAACCGGGAGTGGGTAAAACTGCTATTGTAGAAGGCTTAGCACAGCGCATTGTAAGAAAGGATGTCCCACAGTCATTAGATGCAAAGTTATTTTCCTTAGATATGGGGGCTTTAATTGGTAAATTTCGGACATGATCTTTATTCGTTTGATGCCACCTTACATAATATTAACAAGTGTTGGTTTTGTAGCTGGCGCAAAATATCGCGGAGAATTTGAAGAGAGATTAAAAGCAGTGCTAAAAGAAGTCAAGGAAGCAGAAGGAGGAATCATATTATTCATAGATGAGATTCATTTGGTATTGGGCGCCGGTAAAGCCGAAGGTTCTATGGATGCCGCAAACCTTCTGAAACCAATGTTAGCTCGTGGCGAATTGCGTTGTATTGGTGCAACAACTTTGGCCGAGTACCGTAAATATGTTGAGAAAGATGCCGCATTTGAACGTAGGTTCCAACAAGTTTTGGTCGGGGAACCTTCTGTTGTGGACACTATCAGTATTTTGCGTGGCCTGAAGGAACGTTATGAAAATCACCATGGTGTTAAGATAGCAGACGCGGCTCTCGTTGCTGCTGCACAATTGTCGTCAAGATATATTACCAATAGATTCTTGCCGGACAAAGCTATTGATCTGATAGATGAAGCTTGTGCAAATACGAGGGTTCAACTTGATTCTAGGCCGGAAATCATTGATCAACTTGAACGTCGTCATCTTCAATTGGAGATCGAAGCAGCTGCTCTTGCAAAAGAAAAAGACGAACCTAGTGCTCAACGTCTTAAGAAGGTTAAAGAGGAAATGGCTGAAATTCAGGAGCAGTTAAATCCACTCAAAGCTAGATATGAACATGATAAGGGTCGTATTGATGAAATTCGTGCTCTCAAGCAAAAATTGGACGAGTTAAAGGCAAAGTTGGAAGACATTATGTATACTAATGTCGAACAAGCTGCTGATCTTAGATACTACGCTATTCCTGAAGTGGAACAGCGAATCGAACAATTACAATCTCAAAAAGCCAAACAAGCTGAGGAACGGGCCGCAAATTCAAATACTCCGGATGATCTATTGACTGATACTGTTGGACCTGAACAAATCATGGAGGTTGTTTCGCGGTGGACCGGAGTACCTGTTTCACGACTCTCTAAATCTCAAGCAGATCGGTTATTATCTTTGTCCGATGCTCTTCACAAAAGAGTGGTTGGTCAAGATGAGGCTGTTCAAGCTGTTACCTACTCAATATTAAGAAGTAGATCCGGATTAGCAAGGGAGCATCAACCTTTAGGAAGTTTCTTGTTTCTTGGTCCTACTGGTGTAGTAAGTATAAAATTATACATTTTATAGTCGTTAGGTCGCTTTAAAGATAAAGAAATTAACACTTCTTACCATTATAGGGTAAAACTGAACTTTGTAAGACACTTGCTCAAGAATTATTCGACGATGAGAAATACATTATAAGAATTGATATGTCTGAATATATGGAAAGGTACAATATTGACGTAACTTTATTATGTGTGATTAAGGTGGATGTTAAAATTGTTATGTTGACTTACATGTAACCAATTTCTTTAATTCAGTCACTCTGTGTCGCGTTTGATTGGCGCACCCCCTGGTTATGTTGGCCACGAGGAAGGTGGTCAACTTACTGAAGCAGTAAGACGACGACCATATAGTGTTATATTATTTGATGAAGTCGAAAAAGCGCACATACAAGTCCTCAACATCTTACTACAAGTACTGGATGATGGACGACTAACAGATAGTCAAGGTCGCCTCGTTGACTTCAGTAACACCGTTATTATTTTGACAAGGTAAGATAATAAGATAACACATTTTTGAATTACATGTTTTGAAATCTACTAACCATATTATACTTGTGCAAACAGTAATTTGGGATCTTACCATTTACAAGGTTTAACATCCGATACTGTAAGTGATGTCGTCAAAGAGGCTGTCATGAGAGAAGTTAGACTACACTTTAAACCAGAGTTCCTTAATCGTTTGGATGAGACTATAGTTTTTACCCCTCTCGGGAGACAACGTATGTTTACTCACTTTATCGTGTTTGCATATTTTATCGGTTGCTTATTTGCTATAACAATAATCCCTTCAACTGTATACCTTATAGACATACAAAAGATTGTTGGAATACAATTGGATGCACTTAACCAACGGTTACAAGATAAGAGAATATTACTAAATGTTGATGAAAGTGCGGTAAATTGGCTGGCAGAAAATGGATATGACCCGGTGTATGGTGCGCGACCATTGAATAGATTAGTTATGCGCAAAATTTTGAATCCATTAAGTGTCTTACTGATAGGTAAGCCTCAATATATATCCATATTGCTACACGTTTTAATCTTATAAAAATCTCTAACATTTTTCCTTAACAGGCGGTGGTGTACGAAACGGTGAAATAGTTAAAGTAACCACTACACCAGATCAACGGGACGTAGTGGTTGTGAATAATCATCCACAAGGAGATAATGGTAATGAGATGGCGATTGACGCTGATGAGGAAAGTCGATTTGAATTATTAGATTAATCTAAAAATTTTGACGTTTTGTTAAAGCAAAGTTATTTGACAATCATGTGAGCAAAAAAAGATTCAGAACTTGATGACAAAAAAATAATTTTAAATCTAGTTATGTATATATACTTATATATAATTAATTATATTATAAAAGTATTGTGAACATAATATTATATATTTGTAAATACAATATACAATATATCAAAACATTTAGAATTATTAAAATAAATAATTAATTATAATTATATAAATATAAATGATTGTGATTGCATATTAATTTTCTTTTTAATTTTAATATATTTTAATTCGAATTTATATTAATATTTATTATTATAATTAATATTCGTTTATCTTAATTTAAAAATATAATATAAATAAAATAAGTGAAATTGTAATTTCTAATATATTTGTAGTAAAAGATATAAGACATGCTATGATTATTAAAAAATTTTTGTAAACATCATTGGTACTGTACATATTAATTTATCGTTAACGATAAGTATTATTATTGCATAATAAATTATTAGATCCGGAAAAGACAGTTCCAGGATAGGGAACATCATTTTTCCAAGTGAAATTTCTTGCCTTAGTCGATACAGGTACTATATAAAATCAGTTTCGAATAATTAATTAATTGCTATACATAGATTTCAAAGTAACGCGTTAGAGTTGAGCTTGTGTTACGGGAAAATTTTCAGTCGATCGATCCTTATAAAAATTTTTTCAATTGAGTGAGAAATCAAGAAAATCAATCCTTCTCCACAATGCATTTGAAATTAAGATTAAGATTTAGTCTATTTACTCTTTTGCATAATCCTTCAAATGCGTTAATCTACGATTCACTCATTTTGTCAAAGAATCCAAGAATAAATCCTTCAATTTACATTCGTTGTCACAGTAATATCAATAAAAAGAGGAGGTAAATTTTATTTAAAATTGCACTTTTATGGAAATTCAATGGACCATTACATCTTAATTTTATGGGCATAACTAGTAAAAATAGGACAAAACTCGAAGAGAAGACCTTGAAGATCAAAAAGGAAATAAATATGTTAGAACAAGAAATGGCCAGATTAGATAAGCAATCGATAACAGAGGTAAAAGATGGAATTGTCACCATTGTTATCTAGAATATTCTTTAACTTTCATAATTAAAAATTTGAACAGACCGGCGAACCACCGTTCACCGAAAAACACTTTACCAAAATATACGAAGAATTGTCGTCACCCCTTCCTTCCCCCGCATCAGATAAGAAACGACTTCCGTTATCTGATCATGCGCTTGGAGAATTCGGTTCACCACTCCTAGAAATTCGGGGATCCGAGTTGCCTATGAATCAACCAGAATTTCCGTCCGCTCGACAAATCAAACAATCCATCGAGAACAATATAGTTCCCTTAATGGAATTGCCAATGGGATGGGAAAATCTGAACCTCCAAGAATACAACAGAATTCTGTATGCATGTGTAAGTTAAATTTCATCAGTCTCTTTTTTTAAGAAACAAATGGCCTTATTGGAAATCAATATGAGGGATAGGCCTTGAAGAAGAGCGCGAAAGAAGCTGAATATGCATTGGAAAGGATGAAGGTAAGAAGAAATCGATGTTTTGTTGCGTTTTGTTATTTATTTTTTAATAAATTTGGAAATTAGAAAGCGGGTATTGAACCAAATATAAATACCTATGAACATCTAATCAATGTATACGCGAGTGTCGGAGACATAAAAAAAGCAAAGTCTGCATTTGATATGATAGAAGCTGGTAAAGTTGAAATCTACGTACGTTATTTGAGCAACAATAAAAAATAGGGTCTATTATAAGTAACGGTATATCGCATAACTTAAGCCGGACTGACGCAAACAGTATATAGCTACGCGAACTTGATCAAGGGATATGTCAATAATCAGCGTATCGATGATGCTTTCAATGTTTATCTGCAAATGAAAAGTTCCAAGATAATACCTAATCAGGTAAGAGTTGTACTTGTTCCGCACAAATTCACCAAATCCATTTTTATCAGAGAGAAACTGTTCGTACTTAAGAGATCTATTTTCGTGTAGCCAATTTTCTCATTGCTCATCAAAGGTTGCATAAAAAATGGAGAAATACCGCGTGCTTGGAAAACATTCGATCACATGCGATTAGAAGTTTGTCAACCAGACGAAGTGACATACAGTATGATGATCCATTCCTGTGCAAAGGTGAAAATCATGAGATCGCGTTACGTTACAATGCGTTCTATTATTTATTTACGCATCTGTTGAGTTTAGACCAGAGACGTCGAGCGGGCTTTTGACTTGTATCACGAGATGACCAACAAAGGGCTATTCCCAACCGACGTGACATTCAATTCCCTGATTGATGCCTGCGCGCGTCGTAAAGATATCCTTTAGCTAGAAATATGTACTTTTTTTTTCACAGATTGTGATGGTTATTCCCTAATCTATTTTATTGAATTTTACATTACTACGAGGATGCATTCAGGCTGTTAGATGATATGAAGGATCACGGATATCATCCTGATCTATACACGTACAATTCATTATTTTATGCGTGTTCACATAAGGGTGATCTAGGTACTGCTAGAAAATTGTTAATATCAATGATGCAAAGGTAATTGACATACACTGTACTATTTTTTTGCAACATTTAATTTCCAAAATTTTATTTACAAAATTTTATTTATCGTAGGTCATTATATGATCCATCTCTGACACCTGACGAGACTACATTCACAAATTTATTTTTGGTCTATGGCTCTCATAAAGAACCTCATTATAACTCACATTTAACGGGAAACAATGTAAAAGTGGAAAATTCTTTTCCAGAAGGAGAAACGCTAACCAATGAACTAATTGGAGATGAGAGCGACAATATATCATTGATTGAGACAAATACTGTTACGGAAAATGATGGTGATAGTGAAGTTGCAATCACAGGATACAAATCTGACCTATTGACGATTGGAACGGACACCTTTCCCTTACTGAAGGATCCTCCGGCGACACATAAGCAAACTCTCATAGAATCAGAAATCTTATTTAATTACTTGACATCATTAACAGGCAAATCACATCAACCCGAAGATAGTTCATTATACAACCATTTAAATTCTAAAAAAATTAGCATGTCGCCAAGGTTATTTAATTCATATTTGACGGTTTTAGAGAAGAAGGGACAATTTCATAGTATTTTGGAACATTACAAGAATACCATGCCGAGATATAACATTCAACTCAATGGATGGATATTTTTAACAATGTTGAACGCATGTTATAGGCACAAGAAGGTTGAGGAGGCGTGGGGCATTTGGCAAGATTGGCAAGCTTGGTGGAATGATCAAGAAAATTTCTCTGAGGATAATGATCTGGAGTTTAGGAAGCTGGGTAGAACTAAGGAATTGGAATACGAAATTTACAAGGTTATGATCAACATATTGGCGAGGTAAATGCCTTTAACTTTATTGAATATATAACCGCGTTTCATCATGATTACTGTAGAAATGAGTATTTATCAGATCAATTCTCCAAATAGATGCGAGGATGTTTGGGGAGGTATAAGATTGTTACAAAAATTATCAATGAAACAAATTCCAAAACTCGATCATTTTCAATTACTAAGGCAAAGGTGTGTAGAGAAGGGCGATGATGCGGCGTTAGCAAAGATAATGGAGTTTTGTTATTTTGATGAAGGTACAAAGGTTAAAGAATTACTGATGATAAAATGGAAAGGAGTTAATTTGATGCCCGGTAAGCTGGGTAGAAGGTCATTGGAAGCTAGACTGGGAACCAAAATGAGAAATGGAGGATGGATCGATTGGAAGAGACTGAAGCAAGGCGGAAAAAGTGTGGATTGGAAGGAAGTGAAAAAATACTAGTGATTAAATAAAAAGTCAAGAAGTTTTTCCATTTGACGAATTCCAATGGTTAACTTTCATCGTTGCTACCATCATAATCATTGTTGTTACAACCCTCCTCGCAGGATGTTATTGTTCTGAACGTCAAACTGATTCTTCTGCTTCTCACAATCTCCAAGATTCCTTCCCCATCCACTTCAAAGCCCTCAACAAGATCCTTTGAGATTGTATGTTTGTAATCATATCTTGATGATCCCGTCATTATCAATAAAGATCTAGGACCTAAATAAAAATTTCTAATGTAAGAAAAAAAATAGATGGATACGTTCTAATACAATGATATCATGCACGAGGGTTTCTTGTGACCGGGACCATATGAATGTAACACTAGCATCATTACCTTAAAAGAATCATCTCATACTTACGTAACAATATAATGGCTTCGTCATTCAAATTTGAAGCGTGTGTAAATTTCATTAAACAAGGCGATAACAACGAAAGACTCGTTATTACCGGACCAAACAATGTAGCCGAATCGGTATGAGGCATAATACCTATTGCAAAATTCATTATCTGGATAAGCCAAATCGACGTTTTTTGTCGAATTATTCAGTAATTACCTTGACCAGCATCATACTCATTCACAATACACATATTCGGGATGTCTTTGGTATCTCGAATAATCTCTTGATTAACGAGTCGTTGAATGATGAAATCCATGAAATCAGGTAATGGTCCTAGATCCCTCATGATCTTCCTGGACATTGGTAAAAAATATATTGGATCAAATAAATTACTTGGTCAGATTTATCCGAGACAAATCCGCTCACCTGTATCTATAACTAAATTCGTATCCGTAATGTTGGGTGCGTCTCCTCATTTCCGGGTTTGGACTTTTTTTTTTTTTTTTTTTAAAAACATTTTTGCCCAGATTATGGTCTGTTTACAAAGAATCGAATAATCAGACAATCAACACGTACGCTATTCCTCGTCCGCACCATGCATTTGAATTAAGCGCATTAATCAATTCTAATTCTTCGTCTTTGTTGATAAAATCCTCAATAATGCGAAGACCCTCTAATGATGCATTGATTTGGCCCGGTATCATCTTTGTTCGATCTTAGTTTGACTTCTCGGACAATCTATCATTGTGCACTCATTATATCTGCGAGGTGTGTAGATTCGACCATCCATTGGTTGCAGTGACAGATCAGATGTTGTACAAAAAGCCGATGTTCACCATGAATCTTTCACATCTCAACTATTCGCAAGAATCCACTCTTTCGCCGTTTTTCACGGTTCAAACAATTTGATGTGCAAACAAAGTGGGATAAACGTACATGGAATGTGGCAAACAAACAATCGCCTAAGTTAGGTTAACAAATAATGATGGCATCTTCTTGTTTATTGTTTGTAATGATAATAAACGAAAAACTTTGTTTATTCTCAACCAAATAATGGAATTGAAAGGTGATTGTGTACCTAAGGTGCCATCGCGAGAAAACCTCAGCCTCTTTAAAAAAAAAAAAAAAAATTCTTTACACTTCATAACCGGGATGCCATCATCAAACAATAGATGATGGCTTCTTTTTAATTACCAAATAATAATAACTCACGTTTCCCCACACGCACGTTCAAACTTCTAAATTAGACACTCTGTTTACGCCACGTGATCAAACAAATGCACAAAGCCCCCATTAATTATTAACAATCCATTATTGCGAACAATGGTTTCCTTTTCTCCATGATGCGAGAATCTTTGATGTCAGATTTCGCCAAACCGTCTCGCTCAGGGATCGAAATAATCATATTATTGTTCCACTTGTAAAATTCCATCATCTTCCGCCTTCAAACATTTCATTCACCCGCCGTCTCTTGGAAAAAAAAGAAAAATAATCACTGATATTTAAATGGCGCCACACAATGTGTGTCACGTAGAAGATGCATTCCTTGTTCTGCAGAACAATGTCGTAACAGATGAAGGCAGGTGAGTAGGCCATATTTAGTGATATTATCAGTGTGCGTGTGGCGAGTTTGGACCCTTTTTTTCCAAAACGAAATCGATAAATAGAGCACGCACAATAAAGAAATTACTCGTTTTTCCCAACCTTAAAAATTATTCCCGATTAATAATAATAACATTTTTTTTTTTTTTTGAACCATGGGTTTTGGTAAGTTGCTGATCAAGTTGCATCGATTATCTGAAACCATTTTTATAAACGAACATCTCTAGCTCACCCAATGACAGATATGCCTCTTGTTTTTCACCTGAAAAAAAAAATAGAAGTCAAAAGCGTACTGCAGCTCTTTCGGAGATTCTCCTTTACCAAAAGCAAACCTCATGTGCCCCCGATATTATTGGTCGAATGCCTCGAAGAAATCTTAGAACACTTAAAAAATGATAGATCGACCCTCTACTCGTGCATCTTTGTGAACCGACTCTTCTGTCGACTCGCCATTCCATTATTATGGCGCAGGCCTTTCGAATATCCAAACAAATATCGATTTCGGCTTATACGTACCTACATCTCTTGTTTGGACGATGATCAAAAGAAGATTTTACTTGACAACGGGCTAAAAGTGCCCGATTTGCCGAAACCGTTCTTTGATTACCCAAAGTACATGCAAGGATTTGATTTCTTTCACTTCACCGAGGCCATTGAGAAATGGGTGGAGGGAAATTATTGCTCCATGCCTCCCTATCTAATAAATAACATGGAGTTGATTGAACAAATTATCGGTAACATGCTCTTCAGTCGGTCGAACGGTCTTCGCATATTCAAATATTACCGGGGATTCGGAAATATAATTAATTATCAATACTTTACCGACATAAAGTTGTACACATCGTTCTCACACTCTCTGTCAAACCTCCGAACATTCGAATTTCAAGCATTCAGCTACCGTGACAATGAATCCTTTGCCGCCTGGTCCAACTTATTCACCAGCATCGCGAATTCCACCAGGAACATAAAACACTTGTCACTCTTCATCCCAGCCAAAGCACACCATAACCAACAGCTTTGTCAAGCTTTGTCGCAATTAATTCTATCGCAGCCCAATTTATCGAGTCTGGTGATCGACGAGCTAACCGCTCAGTTTGTATACGACGCCCTCACGGTCAAAGCAAAATGCCTGACTTTCCTAAGAGTCACGTGGTTAAAAAAGTTTCGCCTTTTACATCACCTTTTGCTGAATTGTCCGAATCTGGAGACACTGGAATTCTCGCAATCTACGAGTTTCACGGATGAAGTCATCGATTCAACGCTCACCACCCAACTTCCTCTTAAAAACCTTTACTGCGGTGACGGGGATCCCTCGTCGCAAATCATCTCGATGATCCTCAAGATGTCGAATCAAAATTTAAAAACGCTTTCGCTAAGAAACGTCACACCGGAAATTCTAGATGCGATAGAACAATACTGTCCAAAGATCACCCACCTCTGTCTGAAAATAACGGCGACGCAACTCCCAAGATTCATAACGTTGTTGTCGGGGTTGGCACTTGAACATTTGACGATTGAGAATTCCGAAGAGCCCAAATACACGACCGAGAAGATCAAACTGTTGGCTCAAACTATCCCTCTCTCGCTACGTTACTTTGGAATCAAATTTTCTGCATCCATACGTGACCTACAGGTCTTCTTCAAGGAGTGCGGTGCCTCGTTAAACGTGCTGGCTTTGTATTACATACCAAAGATGGATGCGGATACACTGGAATATATATTCAAATATTCAAAGTATCTTCGGAGTTTGAGAGAAATCAGATTCGACAGGAAACTTTTTAAATACTACCAATCGTTACCACCGCAGGATGTGCAAAGATTTCCGGTTTATAATTATAATGTCGGCGAGGCGAAACCATTGAGTCATAGATTCTATGGTAGGTATTTTCACATTCATTAATCAAATGATGGATTCTGTGGATTGTTGGGTTAATTTTTTTTTCAACACCAAATACTTAGAAATGGAAGTTTTAATAGATGAGAACTTTTAAAAAAAAAAAAAAAAAAAAATGCTACTCGACTCTTTCAACCTTCGTACATTTCGAATCTCTGCATTTCACGAAACGTTGGTTTGATTTCCTTTATCAATAGATATATCATTATAGAATTGCATAGTACAGAATTTTTGTAGTGTAAGATAGACAGCCTTCAAATTCGAGCAATGTAAAATAGAATTCAAAAATTGTAAAATATGATCTTTTTTTTTATCTTTCTATTCAAACTACAATATCACTCGTGTATCATATCTTTCTTCCTTTTTCTTCTTTCAATTCAATTCATTTTTTGGTCTGGGGTGTGATGATTTTTTTACGATTGGTTTTCTCTATCTCAGTACGATTAATGATCATTTCAAAATTTCTAGCGAAAGTAAACGAAAGTTGTGTTTGACGATCAACCCCCTTGTGCAAAGTTTGTTTCCACTGTTATTTCAAAAAATCCAGATCCATTGCTGTAGATCGATCCAAACCCGATTTTTGCACAAGAACTAATAAATAATAAATAAATAAAATAGATAGATAATAATTAATTAATCGAATATCGAAATCTTCGTTCCAAGTGAAGAAAGAAAATTTATTTACTATGAAATTCGTGAGTTTGATAATTAACTGCTTCGCCATTGGATTCTTACCTATCCCAAATTTTTGGTCAGATAGTTAATTCGACAAATCAATGTTTTATTAGGTGCTTTATTTTCCTCAATATTCAATTATCAAAAGTAGCCTAATTGGAAGTTCATATTATCACCTGAAAAGGAACCCAACACTTCGAGAATTGTAATCGGGTAAAACAATGTTTAAAAATCGGAAGATCGGAGGTAGGAAAACAAAGATCTTCCGTGGTGATGTCCAAAATCGATGGGTTACAATCCATTCGTTGGTGTAGCGAGGAATCAGATGACAATCAATATCGGAAAGGAAAATCTGGTGGGTTCACCTTAGCACCGAAAAGAGTCCCTATTTTGCAGGTATCAGAATAGCAATCACAAATACAGCATATTGTGCACGACGGTCAAAAGAAAATTCAATTTTAAGGATACTATTAAAACAATGGTCTTTTTTTTTTTTGGTCTGCACCAACCCAACATTGGTATGTATTCCTTATCTCTAATCTAAGTCTAATCGTCAGAATGTTCTATTTCGGATCAATATATACAGTATATGTACTGTACAGTAAAAAAAAACTTTTTTCAATGCGAATCGACAGATTTCGCGGAAGATTCATTGTTCAAAATCGTCAATACAATAAATAATAATACTTGATCTTCAAATGTTAATTTGAGGTGCAACGCATAAGTAACGGCCAAAGAAAATGGTTTTTAACAAGTAATTAATTGAATCAAGTTAAACCCATTTCGAATTGAGAAATTGAATTTTTTGAACCTGGTTAGAAGGTCAACTCATTTAAGTCAAGTTCCAATTCAAGAGGAATCAACAACTCATTGAAGTCAAGTTTCAACTCTAGAAGAACCAACTTATTTAAGTCAAGAATCAATTCAAAGAAGACTCGTCTCATAAATCATGACAAATCCCTTTGCTATTTGAAGTATCGATTTGACACGGAAAGAGTTTCTTTATAAAAAAATTTCGATCTACGAATTGGTGTACCGACCCAATCGTTAATCGATTCATTCCGCCAAGAGAAACCATGGAATCACAAAAACATCAATTAAAAACCAACGATGCTGGTTAATTGGTTGATATCTGGACTCGCATGGTTGTATGTATGAACTCGTCAGAAACATGCCACTCTTATAAACTCATGCATGTGTAGAAATTTCCTTCTCACGTTTTACAAATCGTAAACAAACAATCATGTAAATCCTTACTATAGAACGTATCCTTTTCCGAAAGTTAATACACTTCATATTATTTTTGTCTATAAAAACGGACCTGTCAGAATCGTTCGACTCTTAAATTTTCTGTCTCCTGAAATTCCGTCAAATCCCGTCCGCTGGCTTGGACAAGAACACAAACGTAAATCGATGCAATGTATCATTCATCCACGAGTCTTATTCATAGCGACAGTAACGCAGTCATCCCAATTGGCTCCTTCCGAAATAAACCGCAACTAGACGATTACATAAAAACTCATAAGAGCATAACTTTTTCATTCACAGACAACACATCCACTTTTCAACGAGGAGGTCTTGGTAAATCGGACACATTCCTCGTAGGCGTAGTTCATCTAAACTATCCGAGAGCATGTGCGGTGAAAAGCGTTTACCTTCACCTCAAAGGAATCGAAAAAACTTCCTGGCACAAAACTCAAGCAAGATTGAGGATTCTCTACACAGGCGAACATATCTTGGTCGACCAATTAAATAAAGTATGGGAGGCTTCTGATGCCACCGAAGAGATCACTACATTAGACATACCTTTCAAAATACATATTCCTTATAACCTCCAAGAGACAATAATCACCGAAGTAGGGGCTGTCCAATATACACTTCGGGTCACCGTCAACATAAAAGGGTTATGGGGAACAAGTTCACATTTCGCAAAATTACATTGCCCTCTGAAACGCATCTTGACCCTGGATCACTCACTGCTATTACCATACAAGATACATGGGAAGTCTCCGACCGGGATCGAGTACATCTTCATGTTGCCGCCCAACAAGATTTTTAATCTTGGTGATTACACCTCAATTCCGATGAAATTGCGATCGTCGCGCCCTGGAGTCCAGGTCGAAAGATTGGAAGTGATGATAGATACGCTGATGGAATTTTCGTGTTCAACACAAAATGAAATAACACGTGTGGAAAAAAAACTGACCAACATTACGATTCCATGCACGGAATTCCAATATACACAGTCCAATTACTGGGAAGAGTACACTCACATCATAGATATATTTATTCCACATATTGTGCAACCAACTTATCAAGGAAGATTTATTAATATCTCGCATAAATTAAGCATAAAGTTTTGTCTGTGGGAATCGAGCGCAAATTTCTTCATAGAAGAATACGTTAGGGTGACTCATATCCTGGAGAAACATAAAGAGCGACAACTAAATTTACCACCGGAATCCTCTTACAATAATGAACTTTTAACGTTGCACAAATCTATCAGAGATCCATCAGAGGCTCCACACCCGGTTGACGACGATGATCAACAATTCCAACCTCCGCCGTTAGCATTAAAGTCAAAGGTCGCCTCATTATACAAAGATTTATCGCTGTCAAATTCAGCTTCATTGCTGAATACACCCTATCCATCGATACTTTCATCGACTCCGAATTTTCGATGTGTGACGAGGAAGACATCTTCTGGCAGTATCTATCAGTGGGGTTGATGATTATTTTCACGTGCGATGATTCATATATTTTCGTTCGTTGACATCAAGCTAGTTTAATCGCATAAAATTCACAAATTGCATATATGGCATCCAAATTTTGTGTAAATATGAATAGAAATCATTTATATCGTTAAAATTTTCACCTATTTATCCGTACGTAATATCTGATAAAACGGCTGGTTATCTGAAATCTCATCTGCTTGTCCGAAGAAAATAGAATAAACTAGAATGTTACGATAATGTACTGTACATCTGATAATATTGGAATTATTAAATAAAAAATTTTGGAAATAATAATATTTGAGATTTACATAAGAAATACAGTAAATCTAAACATGAAATAATTCAATCCTTTATGAAAATATTAAAACAAATGAATATTCTTTATAATATTTTATAAGATTACTGTAAGTAGGTTAATCTAATTTAATGTAATGAATATTTGGGATTTTTTTTTACCAATATCTTTTTTTTTTATGATTTGCATGGATAAACTCTTATTTCTATTATTTTTATTTAACATAAATTTTGGCAACTACATTATAACACTCATTTCTTAATAATTTAGATTTTTACATCTTGCTGTCCGTGATTGTAATCCTTACTCGAACATTTGTGATTACGACCTTTTCCGTGACGATTTCTTTCACGCGATATTCTCTTGGGAGATCGAGAACGAGATTTTGACCGTAACCTTGATCGACTACGATGCCGAGATTTTTCGCTATTAAGTTTGAATGTAGATCTTGGCGAACGTCCCTTATGCTGGCTGCGCGTTCGACTTCTATCGTGACTAGATGGATGGTTAGGTTGACTCTCATCACGACTAGGCGACCGAGCGTGTTTCGTGACATTGGAAGATTCTGATAAGATTAGACTTTGTGATTTTTCGTCCACCGGTGTAACAGTCGGATGTGTTGTTGATTCGGCAATATCCACTACAATAGTGATGCAATGTCAGCAAAAAAGGTTGGGCAAGCGATCAAATGAAATATTCCTAATTTGCAAACCTGATGATTTCCTTGAAAGATATTCATAATCTTTGTCTGCTTCAGCATATAAATTTCCCGGGTTTTTATAAACATGTAAAAAGTTGCATTGAATTCCTTTTGGACACTTGTTTCTTTCATAATATCCTTGGAAAAAAAAAAAATGTAAACTCGATAAATTTTTAGGATACGCTAATTCCAGTTTTACGAAATATTTTAAAATCTTCGAACTTACCACATATAGCTGACTTCCATTTCGTGACTGGACAGTATTCGCAAATCAGTTGTTTTCCTGCATACCATCGCCCTCTGGTCGCGTTTATAGCTTTCTCGGCTTCTTCAATCTTAGAGTATTGCACATAAACGTTACCGCGTAGATGTATTTGGAAATTATTACAAACCTATTAAGTGGTAGATGTATGAGTGAATGCACATAACCCATGATTAAAATAGGTCTAAAAATAAATAAAATATTACGAGATTTAATTACCTTAAATTGTACAATGGTTCCGCATTGCCGATATTCAGAATGCACATCCTCAAAGAATTCATTATAATGACGCTCGGCCTCTACTTCATCAAACTAAAATATCATAAAACAAAATAAAAAAGAAATTCATCCCAAAAAGAACAATGAATTTTTTTTCCATAGATAATCGTCAAGGATTTTATATGAAATGTAATGCATATAAATTTAGATCTCAAATTATGAGGATATATCTTTGACAAAAAACCACATAGGAAGAAAAGATACAAGAAAGTAGGTATTGTTGTTATCGACCGTTAAACGACTGTAGATATATCATTCTTAATATGAAATTCCCTATCATTTCGATACACAAAAGACAATCGCTTCCTTCTTTTGAGAATATTAACAAGGAGACATACCTCCAAATTATCGTCATTATCTTCGTCCGCCAATTGAACCGGCATACCCTCGTACATATTCTTAATTAAAATGGTAACACTTTTCTCGGGATATGGATGATTCCGTCCACATGAATCACCAAATCGACATGCCCCTGTTTTAAGATAAAATGGACAGTTGACCTGGTCCTGATTATGCAAACAATGTGTTATATATTGTCAAAAATAAAATTAAAAATGTCGAATTTCTACCAAGTAAATACTCTTTTATAAAATCTTAAAAAAGAAAAAAGAAAGAAAAAGTTCGACAATAAGTATCAATTATGTGCAATATATATAGGATACACTACTTTCTTGTATCTTTTCTTCCTATGTGGTTTTTTGTCAAAGATATATCCTCATAATT
>CAJVPV010001120.1:0-17183 GCA_910591835.1 Acaulospora morrowiae
TCTCCATTAATAAAGTTTTCCTTTAATAATGACAAACTATTAATGACCAACATGTTCCTTTATTGAAACCATTACAGTTATTTTGAGAAATAAACTTGTGGTGATTTGAAATGAGATTAAAAATACATAATGAAAAATTAAAGTTGTTTTGGATAAATGTTTCTGCAACTAATGTAAGGAGATCAATTGTTGTAATGCTGTTTTGAGAATTTGAGCTATTGTCAATGTGAGGGGTGGAGTTAGCTCTTGAATTATTTTATTAATATTATATATGTTATTTAGAATATATTATATATCAATATTTATAATATTCTTTATACTTCTAAAATATTAATTAATGTAATTTTTTTTTTTTAAATCGCAAACAGGCATTAAATGCAAGACATTTATTAAACATCAGTTTATCATCATTATATTAACAATCTTTAGTTACAAAGTAATTAAATTAATTGTAGCCTATCGTAACTAATCAATCAGCACATATTGAGACCAAGTAGATCTTTATATATTGAAGGTATTGAATGGCAAATGCCTATTCAAAATAATAAAACTATAGCTGAAGTAAATATTTTTTTATCAGTAAGATTATTAAAACTTTCTAAAGTGTTTAGTATTTTTTGAAAAGTACTAAAAGTTCATGTATTAGTAATAGTAGTATCGCTAGAGGTATTAGTTTTTTTCCATTTTATACTTGAAGATACTAAAGTGGTGGCAGTAGCTGAGTGTTGTTTCCAAATTTTGTATAGAGTTTTGAGAGAATAATTTGAGATTTCTTCTTCTTTTAGAGAATACTAAATAGTAAAGCAATTTGTCTAGAGCAAGGTTGAGAAAGTGAGATCTGCTAATATTAATTAGAAGTAATTAATTTGCTTCTGTTGAGTTGAATTTTTCTTTTGATATGTTAATGGAAACATTGTTTTAAGTTTGTTTCTTTTTTTCCTTAAACTTGATAGGCTTTGATGATATATAAAAATATGACTGAAATCTTTTGAATATATGTCACAATGTGAACACAGGATGTCAGTATAGAGCTGAGGATATCTGTTGTGGAGTTTTTTTCTGATTGGAAGTTAATCTGCCATTAATTTTGTTTTAAAGGTGGCCAGAGATCTGAAGTTAGTATTGTTGCTTGTTTTGAGCTCTTTGTTAGACTTGGCAATTATGTTTAACTCAGGAAGTGATTTGGATTTATAGGTTGCAGATGAACTAAGAGAAATATTAAAGAGATTAGCATAGTAATTTATAAATTTGATTCATTGTGTAATGCTTGTTGCGTAGTTATTATTTATCAAGGGTAATGTAGTGTGGTTTATTGGGTGTATTGCCAATGTAGGTTCTGGATTGTTTTAAGAAGGGGTTATTGGAAACTGGTTCTTGTCAAAAATCCAGTTGAGAGTAATTTGTTTAGTGTTAAGTTCATTGTTGATTGTTTTAATAAAGTGACTATAAGGCAGCTTGACTTGATGATTAACATATTCAGGTAACTTGATGTTAAGTTTGTGTATTGAGTAGCATGTAACTGTTGAGAGTAGTGCAGCTTTGAGAAGTAGTAAAGTTAGAATTGGCCAAAAAAGAGCTAAAGGGTTGGCATTAAGTTTATAGGTAATAGTTTTTAGAGAATAGTGAATGGAGATATAGTTTTTGTTTGTGAAATATATATTGTAGCTAATAGGTTGTGAAACATGTGGTTGTGAAAGTATGGGTATAACTACTGCTTGATTGATAATAGAAGTCAGGCTGTTTGTTAGTTCTTATAGGTTGTTAAGAATAAAGAAGTTATTGTTTCTTTTTGTCAACCAGATAAATTTGAGTTGGCTAATATTAATTGTCTTGATACAGGGTTGGCTAATGCAATCACATCTCTTGAGTTGTTTTGAGTTCATGATCAGGTAGTGGGGGCTTGTAATTGTTTGTTAAGAAATTGCATTGAGCCTGGTCTTAATAAGATTGGTATTGTTCAAGTTATCTAGATATGCCCAAAATTGAGGTTTGCAATTGAGTACAGGCAAGGTGTTACCAAGAATTGTGTTACTTAATTGAGATATATTTTTGAACCACAGGAATATAGGGCCAGGAGGAATAAGTCCTTGGTATATATATAATTCCTCCCAGAAGAGTTTGTTATGGGATTTGAATATATAGGTGTTTTGTACTGTTTTAAGATTGGAATAATATAATGTGAGGGCAGTAGCTCTATTAATCTTGGTGAGAAGGCTGATGGATTGCTGATGATTGGAGATTTTGAATGGACAGGGAGAAGGGCAACTATTGATATTATATTTTTTTTGCCAACTGAGCCATGGATATTAGCCAAGTTTCTTTAAAGTAGAAGAGATCCCATATGGAACATAATCAAATGGCACATGTCACTTGTATAAATTCTATTTTTTTTTTGATATGAGGAAAGGTTTTTGTATTTGCAAATCTGATAATAAGTAATTTGATAGCAGTAAGATTCCTTCTATTTTCAAGTTTAATAATATTGAATTTTGCCTGTGAAAAAAGAATTTTGTCAAAAATTGTTCATTTAATATTTAATTTGTTTTTGATTGTCCTATTTATTTTAGATTGAAGAAAGTTGAGATCTGTCTCTGCTAGATTTGCTACTTGAGCTGCATAGTCTAATTGTGCTGGTATATTCCAGTGGGATGCTTGTCTTGTGATAAATCCATTCCAACCTTTTTGACTTGAAATAGCATTGGTGAAATTGTATATCTTTTCTTTGAGTTTTGCTTTGGTTGGAATTGATGCTGATTTGTCAGAAAGATAGATGCCTAAGTATCGAATTGCTTCGTGGTGGGATTTGGCCTTGATTGGTTTATATTCAACATATAATTCTTAGTTCCAGAGTGGACTTCTAGAGCTGAGGTTTGTGATAAGATCAGTTTTTTTCTTGTTACATTTGATGGAGATAAGCTTTAAAAAGGAGCAAAAGATATCTGTGACATTCTGAAAGAAGCTGAAAAAGCCACTAAGTAGGGCAATGTCATCCATGTAAGCAAGGATTTTTGAGTGTAATGATGTAAGACTAGTGATTTGGGTGATTATTGGATCATAAAAAATAGTCCATAGAAGTGGAGCTAAAGTTTCATCTTGATCGATTCCATTGTTGGTATTAAGGGGATCAGTTAATTTATAGTGTGATATTATTTGAAGTTGTCTGTTGCTAAGGAGATTTAACACAAATAAAATAATTTGAGAGGGAAGTTTGATCCTTTTCATAGCTGCATCCATGTTGAGAAGGTTTATAGAATTGAAGGCTTTAGATATGTCGAAGGAGGAAATCCAAAGTTCCTTTTCAAGATTATTGGCAGCTTCGAGTTCAAATGTAATTATTGAGATTGGCTCCATGGTGCTTTGATTTTTGAGACTTGCAAAGTTAGAACTGGAAAGAATTTTTTTGTTAACAATAATATTTGAGATGTGCTTGTTGACAATTTTCGTGAAAATTTTTTGACTAGTTTTAATGAGTGAGATGGGACAGGTGTCAGTAAGATCATATGACCAAACACTTTTTTTTGAAAGGAGTGTAATAGCTGATTGTTTCCAATGAGTTGGGATTGAGATGTAAAAAGTATTTTGTTGAAAAGTTTTTTTATTTGCTGTCTGGCTGCAATGCCTAAATTGATTCATACTTTATAAAGAATACAAGTAAAGCTGGGTGCTTTTCACTTTGGAAGATTGGATAAGACTTCATCAATTTTGGACAATGGAATTTTATTGGTAGTTGGGTCAAATGTATTGTCCGGTATAGAATGTTTGGATAAGTATTGGTCATACCAAAATTTGTTTATGTTAAAGGATTTAGGTTCAAGAATTTTTTTGAAGTGATTAATGATGATCTCGATAAGTTTGTCAGGATCTTCATGAAGCTCATCTTCTTCAGCAAGTATAAAGAGGTCAAGGGATGGCATTAGGTTGCCTAAGGCTCTTTTGAGAGTGGTTTGTGGTCTGCGCCAGAATCTGGAGTAATTTTTTTTAATTCCTTTTTGTATCTTATTTAAAATATTTTCATTGAATTTGGACACTTTTTTCTTAATCAAGATCTTTATTGTTTTCCTTAGGAATTTGAGACATGGTTTTGTGTTGGTTATCTTGTTATGTATATTCAATACTATGTGGTGAAGTTTTGGTCTTGAGATGCTGTTACTTCTTAGAGATTTGATTACAGTTTTGACTGACTTGATTGCTATATTGTAATGTTGTAGATGGTCTTTTCTGTGTTTGGGATTGAGTTGCTTTCTCTGCAGAATGTTGTCATTCATGGCTTTTTTAATGATGTTGTTGAGACTATCCCATGTTTGATTTAAGTTAACTAGATATGATAGCTCGATGTCTTCCTGCATTGCTAACATTTGTTCTTTGCTTGCTTTATTAAACTGATATATGTTAGTGGAGAATAAGATTTTGTCTAGTCTATATTCGAACCAATCAAGGATGATAGTAACTTGCTTATAGTCTATGGATATAACGTGTTGGTCAAAAACTCTGTAGCTTAGAATTTTACTGGCCAAGTCATTGGTAAGCCAAATTTGATCAATTCTGGATGCACTTGTGCTTATTATATAAGTGAAAATGTAATTCTTGTTGGTAGCCTTGACAATATCTATAAACTTGCTAAAGTATCTGTATATGGTTCTTTTGTGTGGAGCAGTAAGAGCATTAATAGAAGAAGAGTTGTGAGGATATGAATTGAAGTTGCCTGCCAGAATGATGTGTTTGCCTTGATGTTTTTTAATAAAGTTTTTAATTGTGATGACTGCTTGTTTTCTTTGAACTTTTTCATAAGGTAGATAGTATGATATGATAATGATGTCAACCTTTGGCTTAAATTTCAGGTGGATGGCACATCAGTACTAATTCTTGGTAAAGGTGTCAAAGATGTAGTTGCTAATAGACCTTGTTGTAATAATTCATGTGCTGTTGCTTGCACTTATTGATGATATACTTGAGATAATTGTCAAATTATTCATTTTTTTGGATAGTGGTTTGCTTATAAAATTTTTTGTTTCAAAGTAACAAAGAATATTTTTATTATTCGTGATTGCTTTAAGAAGCTCCTTCAATTTTTCTCTTTGTGACAGTCCTCTAACATTGAATATGGAGATAGTAATTAGGTTCTTCAAGTGTGTGGAGGAAGTTTGAGTTAATGGTATAGTGATATTATCTGATTGAATATAGGGGAGAATATTTGGAGTTGTAATGGGAGGCAAGTTAAGTAATATATTAAATAAATGTTGAGAGTTGAATGAGACACTAATCATTGTTATATTAGGCTGGGGAGAAGAGTTATTGCTGGTTCAGGTGACTCTGGTTCAGTTATGAAGTTTGTTGGAAGTTTTTTGAAGTGGAAATGCTTACTAAGTGTTTTTATGTTGTCATTCAAATAAAAATTGTCCTCTAATAGGAGGGTTAGGTTGACTTTAAGATTTATAAGAGTTTCATTGGCTTTTTCCAAGTATAGTAGGTCAGGTAATAGAGGAGTAATCCATTCTCTAGGAATTTCACCTAGATATTTGTTCTTGATTCTTAAGATGATCTGTTTGAAATCAGGTGACTCTCTATTAAGTTGTTCTCTGGAGATATTTAACTCAGTCTCTACGATGGCAAGATTCTCAAGGATTTTGGATTTGTCAGATTGGTTAAGACTATCCTTGATCCATTTGGGTCCTAAGGGAAGTTTCAGATAGAATTTATGATTGAGGTTTTCAATGAGTTTGTCTGTCTTTTCTTGTATAGTAACTGGGAGGAAAATGGAATTGTTTTCGCTATACAAGTGTGCTGGAGGGAGAGGATGCTTGACTCTTATATAGTCAAGTGGAAGACGTTTTACTATATAATTGTTGTCTCTGAGCAGTTTTACATCTCTCTTGAATTCTTCTATTGTATTGTCTACTGGAAAATGCTTAGCAAGGTTGGCTAGTAGATCTTTGAATGATAGTGGAAGATGTTCCTTTAGTGGAGAAAGATCAAAGTATGAGTTTGAAAGTTTGCTGGGGACATAGTAATGTTCTCTAAGTTTGTCCATACAGAATTTGAGATCTGCAAGCTCATATCTTTCCATAAGTGGGAAAAGATGAGCTGCCTCTGAATTAAGGTCTATGGGTTTGTTGGAGAGATCAGATTTTTTGACGAAGTATATAATAGGAAGGATGTCAAAATTATAGAAAGCTCTTAGGCTGCTAACGATTTCACTTGTGTCTTTGCCTGAGGTGATTGAGATAGTTTTGGGGATTCTAATCTTTATTGTGATAGGAATTTCGCTTGGATCACTAGATAACTCAGATAGGTTTTTCTGGATAAGTTCTTCACATATTTCATATAATTCTTGATAATCGATCTTCTGTAGTATAGAATTAATGAAAAAATTAAATCCATATTCAAGAAGTTGGGTAACTTGCCAATATTTGAGTAATGCTAGATCTGTTGAGCGCAGATAGGCAATGAAGAGAGCCTTATTAATCATCTTTCTAATTTTGTTTCAAGTGGTTCTGGTGACATATCCCAGGTTGTTGGCTTAACAGTAATTTGAGTGGAATTGTCTCTCAATTTTCTCATATTATTTTTGATGTTGACCTTTGATTAATTCATTCTTTGCAAATGTTCTGAAAAGTTATAGTCTTTGTACTTGATTTTTGAGAAGATTCCTTTGAGAGAAGTTCTTGGAGTACCTGTTGGTTCGTTTTTGATCTTTATAAAGAAGTTGATTACAGATTTAACAGTTCTTTCACACTTGTTAAGTTCTTTGTATAGCTCTAATATTTTGTCCTGTTCATTGAAAGCAGTATTTCTGATGTCAGAGGTGCTGGTAGTCTTAACCTTTACAGTATGGTTATCTTCTAGATATTTGTTAGTTTCGTTTGCCCAGTTAATAAGAAGGGATTCAAGGGTCTCCACTTATTGGCATGGAGAGGGAGGCTCATCAATTTCCATATTTGCTGTGGCTAGTTGAGATGGCTCATATATGGAGGAGTAAATAGGCATGTTGTGTCCTTGAGTGTTATATTGTATTGTAAAATTGTTGCTTGAGATTGTATGAGGACTAGGTTGATCACTGCTGTGTTCAGAGGGTGCTGCATTAGGGCTGATTTGATTAACATTGTGTTCCAAGATGTTTGCATGTTGTGCATCGTTCTCACAATCAAGTTGCATATTATTGTCATTGATTCTTTCCCCAATTAAGACAGGAGTGTTAGAAGGGGGTATGGATGTTTCAGTTTTTTGCTCCAGAAAAAAAGTTTTGGCTGTTTTGTCAATGTTAATGTCAATTTTGTTTCAAGAAACATGTAGTCTGTAAGTGAGTTTTTGTTTAAGAAGTTTCTGCTTTGTCACTGTCAGATAGATTAAAAGTATATTGGTATTCAAAAAAGGAGTTCATTGTTTCTAAGAATATAGGATTTGCCAAGTCTTTTTTTATGTACTTTAAAGGAGACTGAGATTACTTTAAGAACTTCATGATCATTCTTTTGAAGATGTACTGGTATTAACCATGCTTTTGAGGGGTTTTCAAATTTTGGGAGGCAAATATTTGCAATAGGGTTGGTAATGTAAATGACATTGGTATTGTTATTTTTGTGAAAGATTACAGCCAGACATTTGTCAACATCAGTGATGAGGACATCAAGCAAGGTGTGAGTTGGTTCAATGGGTTGACTCTTGAAGGATGAAGAAGGTCCTTCAGGGTTCTTTATGGTTTTTTTTGAAGAAAAAATTTTTGATTTCCTTTTTTGGTAATTTTATTCAGATGCAAGTGTGTTTAGGAGAAAGTTTTTTTTGTTTTTTTAAAAAGTTTTTTTTTATATTAATTAATGTAATTAATGATATACTATTGAATTCTTTATATAAAATATAAAATTTTATTTTATGTTTTTTTAAAAAAATTTTAAGATATTTTTTGCTTATTATAAAATTAGTTTTATTATTAAAATTAAAAAAAACTTTAATATCTTATTTTAAAATATTTCATTATTAAAATTTAATTGTTTTTTAATATTTTAATTAGTTAAAACTCTACTGATTTATTTGTTTTTAAATATTTTTAAATATATTATTTTTGTTTAATAATATTATTAAAAAGATTCTTAGTTATCTATTTTTCTTTATTTATTAATATCTTACTAATTGTATAATAATTAAAGTTTTCAATAGTATTATTTTAATATTAAATTAATATTAAATTTATTATAAGTTTAATATAATAAATTACAATTATATATATGATAAAAATTTATAAATTTTGATTGATTGACTGGCTTCCAATTTATATTGTATTCAATTAACCAAAAATCAATTTTTAAATTTAATTAGGCTGCATAAATATAGGATTTCTGGTCTTTCTAATAATCACAGGCTAAAAACAGGTTGAAGCAAGAAAGATTATACAAGAAAAGGCTTCTGGTTTAACTCCAGTATAAGTTCACAAATTTTAATCCAAAACTGGTAACAGAAAATTTTATTACACAATATAAAAAGACTAATTCTAAGCTGATCTATTCCAATCTGGAGCTTGAAAATCTATTTCAAGGTAATGTTCTCCTGAACTTAAAATGGACTGAAAGGGCAAAGGTCATTTGTTACAGGTGGTAACAATTCAGATCAAAATTATTAAGACCAAGTGAGTCTGGTGAGGATTGTTAAGATTAAATCAAAATCCAAGTAAGAATACCAGTTCCATAGGTAATAAAATAAAATGATAGTGCGACACTATGCTAGTGACACATTTTGAAAGTTGACAATAACAGTAACTGGAATACTGGAGTTAATCTTTATAATAATATTTTATAATAATTTGCTCTTTGCAATAATAGACTAACAGGTTTAGGCAGGTTTAAACTAGTGATAGAATTTTCTCCTTTGCGAAAGTTCTACCTGATATGTAGACACATCTTTGAGATGTTTAAATAAACATATAGTTGGGTAATAGTGATTAGCATAGCTAGTTTTATAGTAATATATGTACTAGGTAGTGTTAATCTACAGATTAACTGTAGAGACATAAAGGGTCACTAGTTGAAATAGATTTATTTGGCATAATGCCACTCACCAATCATTTGTTAAAAAAGTATATAATTTGACTAATCAAATTTATATAATTTTTATCTTCAGCTATAAAGCAGCATATAATTTATTCAGTACATAAATGATGCATTTTTTTTAAATATCATTTTGAAGAAGTTAATATTTTGACAATAAAATGAATAATTTAATCTTTATGTCAAATATATATACTGTATACAGTATATTTTGACTTTGCTGAATTATATTACTTTAATGAATTATATTATTTTGCCAAATATATATTGCTAAATTATAATACTTTGTTAAATTATATTATTTTGCCATATATATTTTTTTGCTGAATTATATTACATTGCTAAATTATATATGTTTCAAAGAAATTTTATATATTGTATTTGTGATTTAAAGAAATAATAGCTAAATATTCACAAGAATCTTATCTATTTGAAATCTTATATTTAAATGAAATAAATTGACTAAAATAATTGTGAATAGAAATTATATATTCGCATTTAAACAGATAAAATTTGATACTCTATAATTCAATATTTGTATCATTTTCAGATCCAAAATAGAATTCGATATTTGCCAAATTAACAGGTTTAAACTATCAAATAAAAGTCAAATTATTTTTTTTTTACTGTTAAGGTGAGACATGTCTCATGATCTTTATTACTGTAATATGTAATTATTATTATTACATGATTAATTTTTAAGATATAAGATATATGGATAAAGTAAACTATGTACATATTAGTCTATTACTTATTATAGTAGATATATTTCTAATAAAAAAACCCTTAAGCAGGAAAAAAGTTAAGAAAGGAACTATCTATATATAAGGACAAAGTAAATTATCTATATAAAAATTTGAGGGGCAAGATTGCTATAGTGTAAGTGAAGGAATGTGGAGGTATTGAAAGTTAAAGGTTAGTAGTTTTTGACGTGAAGTTACTATATATGTTAATTTGAAATCAGGGTTAATCACTCTCTGAAAGCCACATATAGTTAAGGAATTAAGAATAAAAATTGTTAAGGTGGTTATAGCGAGTATTGGATTTTGAATGCAATTATCTTTTGTGTTAACAATCCCTCCTGTAGGGTACAAACCAAATATGTCTACCTAGGTTACTGCTTCCTTTTCGATAGCTGGACGCGACTCTAGCAGCAGTAGAGGAGCACTGGCTTAGGCTGCCAGATTATGGGTGCAACTCCCAAGTATTTCACTTCCACTCACAATGAAAGTATTTACTTTTATCCACATTGGTTAGATTTAGGCTGCCTTTTTTCTTTAACGATAGTATTGCTGCTCGTGGGTCACAACTCTATTGTTAACGATAATTGTGGAAAGTTGTGTGGTTTGTAAGTTGGTAGTGTAGTTGAAATAGTAGTAAGTTGGATATGGAGCCTGCTCCAATCTTGTTGTATTATTTTAATGCTTTTTTAATTGAAGATTACTGAAACCTACGCAGGGCACAGTCACGCGCTCTCCCAATCCAGTATATGTCAATCAATTGTAATTGTTGTTGTTGTTATTGTTAGTGTGTGAGTATTTTGATAAGAGAAATGTTGTTGGGGTGGGAATTTTTTGATAAGAAACTGGTTGTGATCGAGTTTAAACAGGTTTAGTGTTGTTATTAAGGAGTGAAGATGTTTTATTGATTATTTGTTGAGTGTAGATCTTTGGATAAGGTGAAACTGATTATGGTTTTTGAATGGATTTGAAAAAATTATAGAATAGTGAAGAAGTAATACATAGTATTGTTTTAAGATAAAAAAGAGAAATAATAAATTTTCAAAGGTTGTGTTAAGACAAACATTAGACCCAGTAACTTTGTTTGAATGTGTTATTAGAATTGAGTTTGTGTTATAAAGAATAAAAGGTAAAAGGGAAGATGGTTATAATGATTATAAAGAAGAAGGTACCTAAAGACAAAAATTATGAAAGAAGACTGCCATGGGCCTTTCCCCATGCAATCAAGAGCTAAGGAAGACTCCCAACTTACTTAGGTCTTGATCAGAGGTCCCATCCCAATGCAACAGTATTTCTTAAAATCTTTATGTCCTTTGGGTTTAAAGCTTATTTGCCTTAGAGAATAAAGAGAAAAAAACACTTCTTGAGAGAAGATTTCCTAAAAAAGAAATTTTTAAAAATCAGTGGTGAATGGGTAAGAGTTTTTTTTTTAAAAGTCAAATTATGTTTTGCTATATTATTTGATAAGTTAATCAAATAAGTAAAGAAAAATTAAATTTGTCCCAAGTATAAATCAACATTTCTATCATAATTCACAAATTGGGCTAAAACAAATGAACCTTTTATATTTTATGGTAATATAATGGAATTAAAGATTTTGTTTTCAATTTGGCATCTTCCATATTAATTGGCTCTATTTTGAACAATTATTGAATTATTATTAATATCTTCAATAAATAGCCTTTAAAAGTTCATGATTTTATAAGAAGCTTTATAATATTTGATCAATAAATTCAAGATTTTGGAAGATATAATTAAATTTAATTTTTCAGGATACAATAGTTTGTCAAGAAATTGTTCAAATTTATTAATAAATATTATATGTATTGTTTAAGAATTGACATAGTCTGTCTATCAAAAATTGATCCAATTCTGAAATTGATCCAATATTTGATTGATTATTTAAAAATTTAAGTCCTATATCATTATAATAGAATGTGGTTAGATTAATAATTTGACAGTTATTTATCAATCTTTATATTAGTTCAAGTCCAATATTTTAATAGCTATTAGACAATGATTCTAAATTTAAAATTTGTTGAAATATTATTTACAAATATTTATTATAAAAAAACCTACCTAACAAACCATTTATTTGTTCAAATGAAAAACACTAAAAAGCATACAATGGCCCATAATCATATATACTGTATATTCATACAGATGTAAAGAAAAATAAAGATTTAGTATAATTTTTTCTTCACCATATTTTTGCTCAATTAACTTAATCATTGTTATTAGTCTTATATAAGCTTTGTTTAATAATTCTCATCTTACGATTCAGCATACTAATATTTAACATATTTTGACAAAATTAATTAATATTCAGTAATTAATTTTTGGAAAATATTTATATAAAACAATAGTTGCATATATTATGAAAAAATTCTTCCATTGGTCAGCAGTAAAGTTTGAAAAGCCTTCTTCACAGTTTATTTTTCTTGAGATTTAGCCAATGTCAGATGATACTTGAAAATTTTTTATTGTTGCTTGTATTTCATCTAATACAGTATATTATTTGTTAATATCTCTTCTTCAATTCATATTCATTTAACAAGTCATTTACTAATACTTAAAAAAAGACAGTATATTGAATCAATGACCAAATACTGAATAGAATCAAAATAGAATAAGTGAAGAAGCTCAAACCATCTAGCTAGATTCTTATTGACAAAATACTTTTATATCATATTTGTATTATAATTCCTCCATTCAGTAGCATTTCGTATATGTGTTGCCAAATCTCTTAATATAAACCATTTGTTTATATTTTTCATGCCACCAAAGTTATATTGATTATTCACATAGTTAGCTTTTTTTTTACAATGGTAACAAGATACTAGTGCCAAAATGTATCTACTGTTGATGTCTTTCTTAACAAGTCTGTCGCTTCTCTGGAGTACTCCTCACATAATATCAATAAGTATTTGGCTTCTCTACTTGAGACATATGGATTGTTTAGCCGAGTTTCACTAACTCTTTCCTTCTATTTCTATTGTTACTTCTTTTGATGGATCTTTATCACTTTTCTCTTTATGGTTTCAAGCATTCTATTTGTGACAAGTACTAGATTAGGTAAGTTAATTAGTTTTACTTCTTTTGACAACAACTATCACATGTTCTAATTAAAAAGGTTTTAATTTAAGGAATGGTTTTTCTTATTTGCATGGCCTCTCTCTTTCTTTTTACAATTTTCTCTTCTATTTATATTATTGTTACTACTAGAAAAACAAATAAGAAAAAATAGACTATTGATAAACTATTCTTATAAAAGAAGTTATGGAAAGTCTATTCTAAACTCTAATTATTGTATTATTGCTTATGCAACCCTACTAATTGTTTCCAATTTTCAGAGTATGCGATGCACCAGATTATGTACTGTGGCCATGCTCCATACAATTTCCTTACCAACACTACATATTTTGCATACTGCAGGAATATCATATGATACTAAAATTAAAGCTGCCTGAATTATTTTTTTTCCTTATTTTCAACAGTCGATTCTAACATTATTCCTTGCTATAATTACATCAATTCGTCAACAATTAGCACAAAATAATAGTTTATTTTATGTAAGCTTGGTTTATTGGGACCTAGTAATATGCCAAGAATCAGTATATTTTTTTACTTAAAACATATATCGCATGGCAAATTAGCAATGGCTGCATATATAACATCAGTACTATATATTTTGTTATTATATAGTTGAAACTATATATATGTTCATATTTAATTCAGACATTTTTCAAAAATCATATTATGTTTGTATTACTAAGTAACAATTAGTAAGTAATTGAAAATCATATTTAATTCAAAATTATATTGTTGATTAAATTTTCTATTATGATAATAAGGAAACATGTATAGTTGAAACTAGTCAATATTCAATATCAATTCTAAATACAAATCAGCTGTTTTTTTACTAAAAAATAATATAGAATTTTCATCCTTAAAAGTTTTCCAAATATTGCCATCATAAATATTGCATAACAATTCATTAGTGTTTGATCATTTCATTTAGTACCAAAGACTAGATTCAAAATCTGGATTTTAATATATTTGAAATAATTGCTACTGAATAGTTATATAAGGAAAAATCAATTTTAACCTGTTAATGTTTTTATTTAATAATTTGGATTGTGTAGATAATGGAGTATTGCAAATTCTTCTTTGAGTTGTTGAATTTAGAAATTTGACATGAACATTTTTCATTATTAATAGCTAATTGTTTTTTCGGAAACTTAGTATATTATCTTGTTTATATAATTTGTAACATTTTTGACATGCTACAAAATTAATGAATTGATTCGATAATCCAAGTAATTTTTTGGTCATATATAATGCTTTAAAAAAAAGTTTGTATTTTCTACTACTGATTTTAATTAATATTAACTTTATAAATTTTATAAGTGCTTCTGTTGCAGTATCCAGTAAATTAAATTTTATTCTAAAGTTCAAAATCCATAATAAAATTCATATAAAATGGCTATTAGCAAATTCATTAGAATGTGATAGAACTTCATAATTAGAAGCTAAATAATTTTCAAAAATGTCATTATAACTGTCATTAAATTCATTATCAATTTCAAATTTAGATTCGTTATTTTTAACTTTAAATTCAAATTCGTCATTTTCAGTATTAGTATCATTTGGTATTGAATTTTGTTAATTATTGCTTAAAGTTATAATTCAATTTATTGAAATATTTTTAGTTCTTTGCCAAATAGTAAATTCTTGATCTGTCAAGTTTTTAGTTTTTGTTTTTTAGTATTTATACAAAAACTCTGTTCATGTGTCAACAAGTAATTCATTGCATTTATTACAGTTGCAAATAACTTATTTTTTTAGATTTTTTTTTTTGAACTTTCACTAAGTAAAGCTGAGATTAAATGCTTCCTTGCTATTTCAATTGACAAATATTAAACATAAAGTGACAAAGGTCATCATTTAACTCCAAATTGTCAAATGTTAATAAATCTTAATATAATATACAAATTTTAATATAATACAACAAATTTTTATTTAATAAGACTAAATAATGAATATAATATGACAAATTTAAATATAACAATATCAAATAACAAATTTTAATATAAAAATACCAAATAAAAAATTTTAATAATATAAAATGATACAAATAATAATATAAGAAATATAAAATTATTTTATTTTTTTTAATGTTAAAATGAGGTATTACTTATGATCTTTATTAATAAAGCAAAAGTTTAACTTGTTACATAATTAATATTAAAATATAAGTTATATCGCTATAGATATTAACCTATCACCTATTAAACAAATATATCATTTGAAAAACCCTTAAGCAGGAAAAACCTGAGGAACTATTTGTTATAAAAAATAAAAAATAAAAAAACATTTGGGACAAGATCACTGGCATTATAAAATATTTGAATAGAAAGAAAAAAAAAAGAAAATATTGAAGCTTTTGTTAAATGTGGTTCCTGAACGCAATTAATTGTTTCAGTCAGATGTCGGCACTGCGCAAGCCACATATAACTCAATGGGTTTAATTATATGAAATTTTGTGATATTGTTGTTGTGTGATGTTGTTATATTATAATGTAAATAATAAAATAACTGGAACACATTCCAGATGTCTATTATATTGTTTTGGTAAATTGTTGTGTTTGTGATTACTGGAACCTGCGCAGGGCACTGGTCACGCGCTCTCCCAATCCAGTAAGTTGTAATGTTGTTTTGGTGTATAGAGGTGATACAGAATATAATTGGTGTTTTGTGTATTGTAGATTGTTTGGTGGGGGTAAGCTAGTTGCAGTTTTTGTGTTAAAATTTATGAACGAAGACTGATAACTAGCCAGAAGATTATATGAAATCTTGCACTAATTACCATTAGCAGAAAACAAAAAAACTCTAAAAAATAAAATGTTGCCTCTTGAGAGTATGATTGTTTTTGAGTTAAAAATGAGAAATATGTTTGTTTTGTAGCAGTTGCGTATAGAAATGGCCTTTACATAGAAAATTTTCTTTTTATTTGTCTTCTCTGTTCCAAGTTATTGTCCAATGCCGTTACCAGTCACTAGATCTCTTAGTGTGGACTTCATTGCTGGAAACTCCAGGAGCCAATCTTATCCTTGAAACCTTCACTGCTCTAAATCAGTTCTCCGGTCTATGTCCCCTCCCAAAAAGACATATTCTGCTAGACAAAGTTTCTTGAAAGAAAGAAGCTTCCTAAAAAGGCAATTTTCTATGGATGGAGGTATTGTGGAAAAGAGTTTTTTAAGAAATATCTTTATTAATTTAATCAAAATTAATTTTTGTTAAAATGTCTAAAAAATAAAAAAAACTATCTAATTAAAATGTTTATAAGAAAAATTTACAATATTTGTTACCTTTATAATCTTCAGAACATTCTTTACAATCCCAATAACTATTTTTATTTATTGTATCAGAAGAGTCTATAACAACACTTAGTATTAAAAGTTCAATTTCTGTAATAGCAGTTGAATTGCTTAGAAGAAGATCATTTTTTACATTATTCAAAAGCTTAGTAATTGAAGTTATATGAGTATCAATTTCTAAACTGAAGTCTGTAACTTGAACTCAAGAGAAAATAGAAAAAGGTACAATTTAAATTATTTTTGAATCATAAAATCTATTTTTATTAATTTGTTAATTTATTTAAAAAATAAAGAGTTATGTATAAAGATGAATAAATTAAAAAAAGTAAATGCTGATTTGAAAATACAATTAGTTACAATAAAATATATAAATAAAATATTTTTTGATAAATTAAATCAGCAAAAAAAGTATATTGAATATCTAAAAAAAGAAAACAAACAATTAAAACCACATAAATTTACATTATCATTAATAATAGTTGTAAAAACTACAAAAGTGGTATTTAAACTTCAAAACTAACCCAAACCTTAAAATCAATCTAATCTGAATACTAATTCAAACTTAAATATCTATCTGAATTTGTGCCTAAAGCTAAAGCTAAATATATAATTTCAGATTTTGAAAATGTGCTGAATATATTAAAGAGTTGAAGAATTCAACTTTCAAAAAAGAGTAAAGGTATCAAAAAGGTAAAGGTGTCAAAAAAAATAAAATAATAAAAATGAATAAACCTTTAAAAACTATTTTTAAAGATGAAAAAAAATAGGAGACAAGGATTAAAATAAAGGTTTTAATAAAAACTATCTTTAAAGAACTTCAACTAAGGATAGATAATGTTTTTTCAAATAATGTAAATAAAAAAATATTAAATAAGTTAATATCCAAATTATTAAAATTAATGGTTCTACATTTTAATCTATTATAAAAACAGCAGTACAATTAGTTAAGTACTTCATTGCTGAAACTGCCCAATTTTTATAAACATCACTACTTAATTGCTACTTAATAGTTACTTAATAGTCAAATAATA
>CAJVPV010001121.1:0-17178 GCA_910591835.1 Acaulospora morrowiae
TTCCTTTGGGAAATAACAGAGTTGTCTGGTTTCTCTCATATTTAATAAAGTTTTCCTTTATTAATTATAAACAATGCATTGTTTATGACTCTTTAACATGAAATATTATATGTTGTAATATGGAATGTTACATTTTTCAAATATGGTTAAATCCAAGAAATTATTATAAAAACTTAAAACCTATAGCAATGTGCCACAATTACTTTTAAAGATTCAAAACACAATGAAAAACTTGTTAATGTCAGAAGTATTCTCATTAAAGAAGACTTAGTAAAAATTAATGATACAGAATAGACACATCTACAAATAAAATAGAGACACAAAATAGTAGCAAAACTGGCGAATCTCTCTTCTAACATAACAATATAGAATATTAAAAATATTCTAGCACAATGTAAAAGTTGCACCTGTTACATTTTCAAATCTGCAAGCAGAGATTACAAATCCAAGAAATTTGTAATTATTAGCTTCAAAACATAAGACTATTTACTAGCAACAGTATAAATACAATATACTCTAGAAGAAACTATACTCTCATTTATTTTAACCTTAACAAAGCTATGCATAATATGTAACACAACTTTTCACCTGGCTAAAGATTGCTCTATTAAGGAAAAAGTTCTCCAATAAGATTTATATAATAAAAACCAAGCAAACAAGTTCGAAAACCTATACAAAAATTCAGATCAGAAAAAATATCAACAATCTGCAACATCAACAAATCTAGATCATCAACTTCAAAAGTAGGAACATATATAGAAGCAGTTTTAAAAACAATCATAACAGAGCAAGAAAACTAACAATACTCAAAGACATAACCAACATTTTTAGAAAAATCCAGTAACAACCAAATATTATCAGATATTAAGTTGCAGAACCGGATAAGTGCATTACTAAGTTAGAATATTACAATAAAGAATATTACAAAACAATAGACAGTAAACAAACACCAATCTCACAAAAATTACCACTTACATCCCAATCCAATAATTCATAATAAATATACGAAAATAGCTTTGAAGATCTCAGAAATACTCAAATACAACTTTTCTTCTCTATCGATGAAATGTAAAACAAAATGAATCAAATCTTCTTCACAATGAACTTTCTAGTCCAGAGCTTAACAAAAAACAACAAAGATAAACAATAACTATAAGTAATTCATATAATAATTCTAGCAACAGCAATAAACAATCAAATACAAACACAAACAATTAATATATCAATAATATCAACAATTTTTTTTTAACAATATAACAACTTGAAACAATTCTAATATAGTCAGACTCAGAATCCAACCACAGTAATGAAAAGACAATCACACATTAAACCATAACAACAGACACAACTGAAAACAAAACTTCTATATATATAAATCACCAAAAATATCAATAAGACAATATTATACTTACAACAAACACATTAATATTTTATTAAGAATTTATCTAAATAACAATAGCAAATTCTCATAACAAATGTTAAAGATCTCAAAGTCAATACAGAGAAACTCTAGCTATAAATAAAACAAAATAATAAGAAACAGACTGACATAATCACATTAACAGAAATAAACCTCAACAATAAAGAAAGCAAAAACATTACTTTTCCAAATCCCAAATCCATATGAAGCAAAACAAGCAAACAAACCAAAGGATTTGGATCAACACTTATTCTCAAAAAACAACTTGTAGGCCATATTTATAAAAAACATATCTGAAAAGACAGAATCATATTAGTTAACCTACTCTTAAAATACAAATTTAAACTTAGAATTATTGCAATTTACCTTCTATTAATATCACATAAGATACACAACAAACATATCCTAGAAACTATTAGATTAATCAATAAAGCCAGAACCCAAAATAGTTATATTATTATATTGAACAACTTTAATTTAGTTGCAAATTCCAGTATTAATATGTCCAATTTAACTTACTCAAAATGAAACCAATACACATTTATGAGTAAACTAATAAGATGGCTTACAACCAATTAATTTGTAGACACATATTGCAACTTTCATTTCTATAGTACACATTATATATGGAGCAACTTTCATGGAATCACAAGCAGAATTAATCAAATTTGGACATTATTATCATTACTCTCTGACTTATAAACAGAAGCAACAATTACAGCACAAGATCAAAAAATCATAAAAACAAACCATAACATAGCAAAATGCATTATCCAACATTGGAACATGAAATACTTTCCAAATAATCAAATCAGATTCAAATACAACAATCAATATTAATAGTACAATATACCAGAAAAGTGAAAAGAATTCAATAATAATTTTCTCTTTCAACTACAAAGTATATGGCCTGAAACAATAAAAATAGCAAATCAGATTGAAAAAAAATAAAACATTTTAAGAAATATAATATTATAAACAGTAGCTAAACATATCAAAAAATATAAAGGGTAAAAAATCAAACCATCTAATCTCTCAACATATATTCTTTGTAAATTGTCAAAACTCAAATTTTTAAAGCACCAACTCAACAGAAATCATATAACAAAAAACCTTCAAAATCAAAACAAAAAAAATTATATTAAAGCTTGAAAACCTTTACTTATTTACAATAGATGTTCTAACAAAACCATGCAATATAACAAACATTACTATATGGATTCAAACTTTCAAAACCACTAAATACTGTTAGCCTTATAAAAGTCACATGGTATAGTTGTGTACCATAACTATCACGTCACGTACCCTGGAAATGTGAAGTAGCATTAATAATTAGCATAGGAAATATAGTCATCGAAGCTTACATAACTTACCATGGTTTGTTTTTTTTTTTTTTTTTAATTGCAAACAAACATTAAATGCAAGACATTTATTAAACATTAGTTTATCATCATTACATTAACAATCTTTAAAATATATAGAAGTTAAATTAATTGTAGCCTATTGCAACTTTACAATTAGTATGCATTGGCATCAAGTAGGTGTTTACATACTAAAGGTGTTGAATGACTAATGTCTATTCAAAACGATGATACTATGGCTGGTATGAAAATTTTTTTGTTAGTAAGGTTGTTTGAGTTTTTTAAAATACTGAGAACTTTTTGAAAGGTGCTTGTATTTGAATGATCAGTATTAGTGCTTGTTACAAAGGTAGTTTTTTTCCATTTGATTCCGGAGGTTGTCGAGGTGGTGGCAGTTGCTAAATGCTGCTTTCAGATTTTGTGCAAGATTTTGAGAGAGACATTTAAGATTTCTTTTCTTTTTTGAATAATGTTAAAGGGGTGTTGAACTTTTCAATAGTTATATCAAGTATTGTTTTGCCTATTAAATTGGTTGTTTAGAAGAGATAAGCCTCGTTCGAGTTTAGTTTCTCTTTGGAAATGTTTAGAGCAATAAGGGTTTCAAGTTTGTTTCTTTTTTTCCTCAAAGTGGGGAGGCTGTGGTGACAAGAAAAAATATGGTCCAGAGTTTCTGGGTAGGCTTAACAGCGAGAACACAGGTCATTTTCATAAAGTAGAAAATATCATTTATGAAGTTTGACTTGAGTAAACTTACCATAGTTTGTTTTAGCCTTGATAGTCTATTTTCCTTTAATTGTTTTTAATAATAGTAGCAATGATATAAATAGCTATACGATTGTAACGTGAACAGTAGGATAGAAGTAGTTGAAAAAAAAGAAATAGTTAAGATAGAGAAAAAACAATAGTGTGATTAATAAACACAGCAACTAGTAAAATTAAAATGCCAAATAAGGAATATTGTAATTAACAACTTACCTTTTCTAGTATACACCATACAAGGAAGGATAATCGCCGCTATAGGATATAGCCTGGTATTATCAAGAGAAGAGCTGGTGTCGAAAAAGAAGAGAAAAGCTTGTTAATAATGAAAAGCCCTGGCTAAATTAATCTTACGCATCTCGACTTACCTTAGTTATGTAAACATAGACTGGTGAAGCGACTGACTTGCCATTTTCAGGCCAACAATACATACAAAAACACATCTTTAGTAAAATTTGCAAAAACAAACAAAGGTAATCAAAGAACAAATACAAAAAAGACAAAGATACTTCTTCACAAATAAAAAACAAATAATCAGAAACCTTTTAAATGACTCTAAAAGATATATATATCTAAGTAAAATAATTATTAACTAATCAAAAGAAACTATAATTACAGATCCAAATGAAATCAAACAAATGGTTAGTAAAAACTATAAAAAATAAACAAGCAAATGCAATATACAGAAATCAACGATCCAAAATGTAATAATGAATCTGCACTAATTCAAAATATTAAAGAATAATAGTATAACAAAACAACAAATCCTATTACAACTGAGAAAATACAATATACAATCAAATTATACTTAACAAAAACAGTACCAGATTTAATAAAAATTCCCTACATTGTCTTCCAAAAACTAACTAAAAACTCTCTTGACTATATCACAAATTTTTTATTCCTTTATAAGAACAAGTTTCCAATAAATAGAAAATAAAAAACATATATTTTATTTCCAAATCCAAATATTGGAAAAATAATATCAATATAACAAAACTAATTATGCTTTTGAAAACAACAAAAAAAATCTTTATCAAAATCTTTACAAACAGATTAATCCAAATTATATAACAATATCAAACTTTCTCACTCCACAACTGGATAGTACTCCCTGATTACTGTATATAAGAACTGATACAAATTTTCAGAGCAATACAAGATGATATCAAAAAATATAAAAAAGAAATATGAATTTTTAGTCTTGATATAATCAAAGTCTTTGACTTAGTTAACATTCCATGTTTCAAACTAGCATTACAAAAAATAATGTGCTCAAATAAAATCATACAACTTATTATAAATATTTGTAACAACTAACAAAATCAAGTTCTTATTCATTTAATCTATTATCCCAATATATAGTAAAAGATAGAATAGATCAAGAAAATATAATATTAACACTTCATTGGAAAATTTATTATCATATACTGCTTTCAAACATTATAACAGAAACCAAAAGCTATATTCTCAAAACCAAAGTACATATAAAAATTACATCTTAATCAACAACAATCATATAATATATCTCCTGCATAGCATACATAAATGATACAACAATTATCACAAATATAATAGTAAAAAAAGTTTTAACAAATATATAATATTTGTACAGACTTCTTTAACCTTAATAATATTAACATAAATAAAAGCAAATCCCTTATAATCCCTAACCATACAAATCACAATCCAACACAAATAATAATTCAAAACCTATCAATTATAATATTTGAATCAAACCAAATAGCAAGAATCCTAGATATTTATCTAGAAGGCAAAAGCACCAAAAAGTTTTAATATCAACTTATCTGAAAAATAATAATCAAATTCACCAAAACTATTAAATAGAAAACAGCAGCTAACAAGCAAATCAGATATCTATACAATCAAGTCTGAACACTATCAATTATATATTTAGTCTCTGATATTATTATTACAGAATAACAAAGTAACAAACTTATAGGTATACTTAGCAAAATTTAAAAATACAAACTTAATATGGCAAAAACTCTCACTCATTCACTGCTGATTTTTTGAAAATTCTCTTTTTAGGAAATCTTCTCTCAAGAAGTGTTTTTCTCTCTTTATTCTCTAAGGCAAATAAACTTTAAACCCAAAGGATATAAAGACTTTAAGGAACACTATTGAATTGGGATGGGATCATTGATCAAGACCTAAGCAAGTCGGGAGTCTTCCTTAGCTCTTGGTTGCATGGAGAAAGGCCTGTGGCAGCCTTCCTTTATAATTTTTTGTCTTTAGATATCTTCTTCTTTATGATTATGATAACTGTTTTTCCTCTCACTTTTCATTCTCTATAATACAAACTCAATTCTAACAACACATTAAAACAAAGTTACTGGATCTAATATTTGTCTTAACACAATCTTTGAAAATTTATTAGTTCTCTTCTTTATCTTAAAACAATACCACATATTACTTCTTCACTATTCTACAATTTTTTTTCAAACCTACTCAAAAACCGTAATCAGTTTCACCCCATTCAAAGATCTACACTCAACAAATAATCAATAAAACATTTTCACTCCTTAATAACAACACCAAACCTGTTTAAACTTGTTCATAACTAGTTTCTTATTAAAAAATTCCTACACCTAACAACATTTTCTTTATCAAAATACTTACACACTAATAACAATAACAATAACAATTATAATTGACTGACACATACTGGATTGGGAGAGCATTTGACTGTGTCCTGCACGGGTTCCAGTAATCTTCAACTAAAAAAGCATCAAAAAAACATAACAAGATTGAAGCAGGCTTCATACTTGACTTATTACTATCTCAATTACACCACCAATCTACAAACTATAAAACTTTTTACAATTATTATTAACAATGAAGTTGCATCCATGAGCAGCAATGATACTGTTAAAGAAAAAAGGCAGCCTAAGCCTAATCAATGTGGATAAAAGTAAATACTTTCATTGTGAGTGAAAGTGAAATATCAGGAAGTTGTGCCCATAATCTGACAGCTTAAGCCAGTGCTTTTCTACTGCTACTGAAGTCGCATCTAGTTATCAAAAAAGAAGCGGTAACCTAGATAGACACATTTGGTTTGTGCCCTGTGGAAGGGATTGTTAACATTAAAGATAATTGCATTCAAAACTTAATACTCACTATCACTACCTTAACAATTTTTATTTCTAATTCCTTAACTATATGCGACTTTCAGGGAGTGATTAACCTTGACTTCAAATTAACATATATAGCAACTTCATATCAAAAACTATCAACCTTCAATTTTCAATACCTCCATATTTCTTCACTTATACTATGGCGATCTTGCCCTCAAATTTTTTTATAGATAATTTACTTTGTCTTTATATGTAGATAGTTCCTTTCTTAACTTTTTCCCTGCTCAAAAGTTTTTTTATTAGAAATATATCTACCATAATAGGTGGTAGACTAATATGTATATAGTTCACTTTGTCCATATATCTCATATCTTAAAAATTAACTATGTAATAATAATAATTACTTATTAATAAAGATTATGAGACATATCTTACTTTAACAGTAAAAAAAAAAAAAACAAACTTAATATGGCAACAATAACATCTAACTCAATACTCTACAATCTACTTGAATATGAATTTTTCTATACATGGAATAGACAAATACTACTGCAGGCTGACAATTGATACAAAAAGATCAACAAACAAGATATAATTAATAGAATCACAAATATTTACCTATAAGAGCTGCAATATTACTGATGGTTAACAAAGCCAATTATAAGTGATTATCTCAAAAATATATTCCTTACACAAGGACATGATTTCATATATGACACAATCTTTCTTTTTAAACAATATAAGTTTACAAGCATAATAAATATATTAACAACAATCAAAGAAACTGATATAACACTAGAAGTGCTAACAATTCTTGCTTGATATAACAAAAACAGAAAATAGCTTGTAAAAAATCAAATTATATTCTTAATCAAATTATAAATTACTCAAGTTCCTGAATAGCAGTATAAACAGAAATCATATAATCAAACAAGTGCCAAACCAAAAAATCTATTTGATTTTGAGAAATTCAAAATAATCAAATCATAATCAAAACAATCCAAGAAAAATAACAAAAGAAAAACTATACAAAACTAATTCACCAAGCTGCTATTGAATTCTTCAACAAAGAGATTAAATAAACAGCATCATAACTAGGGCTTCTAATGATACTACTTCAATACTACTTCAATACCAATTCAATATTTAAATTTACTATAAAATCATATGAGTAAGTCACAACCCATATACTAAATTTACTATAGATTAGTACTATTTAAATATTAGTTTGATACCAGTTTGATACTTTTTGAAGCCCTAATCACAACATGTCATAGAAAGTATTATAGAAAGAAAAAAAGCAATAACAATACAGTTAAGCTGCAATACTATATCAAAATAACAATCATTCTCCATTTCAAGAATATAAAGAATACATAATTAATATAATAGGCAAATCAGAAAAATATATCTTTAACAAAAACAAAACTAGTCTCATCCATATATTTATTTATAAAAGTAAAACAAGCCCTAGAAACATATCAAACAATAGATTCTGTCACTAAAATAAAATTATTCCAACAAGCCTCAATGATATAATAACAAACAGATTACAATTCCCAAACTTTTCACTATTATTACAAATTAAAAACAATCAAGTTAAACTATATCAAAAATAATTGGCAAATATATAAACTTATCAGAATTTCTTCTACTTGAACTAGCAAATATAAAGCAAAAACTTAATAACATTTAAACAATTACAGTATATACAAATAAATCAATAGCTACAAACCACAGAATAGACTTTGAATATGATATTCCAGAAATATTAAACACTACATTCCAAAAAAGAATTACAACTTTCTATTATTAGTCAAAACAGAACTTGCAGCTATTACAATATTTTTTCTCACTACCTTAGCATACAGCAAAATTATGATATGTACCAATAGCCAAGCTGCAATTAGGAAAGTCCAAAACAATTATAATGTACTCAGAATACTCAAAAATAACAACTTAATTAACATTATTATTTATATTACAGAATAACAAAAACTTAATATTATTTTAATAAAAATCTAAGCATATAGCAACAATCTAGAAAATAACAATATATACTATCTAACAAAAGAAACCACAATAGATTTTTTTATTTCCAAAAAATTGAATTCAAACTAAACAACAAAATCTTTAATTACAAAAGTAGGATGAACAAGTACTTGACAACACAATTACAAACATAATAAAAAATCTCATAAAAATCAAATATGCTTAAGCTGGAGAATATTTAACCAGAACCTGATAATAACAAATAAAAACACAAAAAACAATATTGCATAGTGTTGATATTAAAACAGCAAGTCTGTCACTTGTGGCAGGTCAAACTTGCATAACATTAAGGTAGGTTATTCTTCTTTTATATACTTGAGGCATGAATTTGACTTAGCTGATCTTAAACTATTACTCACTTATTTTCTTCTTCCTCTTATTATTCTTCTTCGATAATTCAAGTCACAGACCTCATTAGTGACTGCCAGAATAATCCTCTCATGATGACATTATTTCAAAAGATGAGTTAATTAGTAACTTCCCTTTTAGGCTATTTATTATACTACCACTTATAATAATTTTTAATTGACACTTACATGACTATTTTGCACTTCTACAAGAATATTAATTAAATTTTATTAAAGTTTTTGTTATGTTAAGTTGGGTTACCTTTTCTTACTTATCCTCCCTTATTTATATCACTATAACTATTGGCTATAGAATTATAACTATATGACTCATAAACTATTAGACTATAAAATAAATTATCTAAGCTTGTTATTACATCATAATTCTATTTCTAAAGTATTTCCATTATTTCAATTAGACACATTATATGAATATTGTATTGTCAGGCCTTATTGAAGCAATTTTCCATTAATAATAGGAAGAATTTTTGATTAATAAATATTCATCAAAACTTATGACAAGAAATAATAATCAAAATGATCACAATATCAGATCCTTTAAACTAAAACTTTGAAACTTGAAATTGCTCTCTAAAGATAATCTATACAAAAGATATACGAAGACATATACTGACAACTAATGTATTCAATGTAAATAAATTAAAACCAATATATATATCATGACATACAAATAATACAAAGAAGATCTCTTTATGAAATTATTACAAATTATTAATAAAAAAGTAAGCAGTAGAATATATAAAAAAATTAATTATAAGTTAATAAGAAAAATCAACAAATAGTAGCAAATATAGGTACCTGAAATCAAAAACTATATAGCAAGAGAAGTACTAACAAATGATATAATAAACAAAATATAAAAATATGTTCAACCTAATTTATATAAAGAAACCATTAAATTAACATATAACTGACTACTAAATGAACTTCAAAACAAATAGCATATTAGATATTTCCATTTTGCTGAATAGAAAAAAGCAAATAATATTGAAGGGAAAAATAAAAAACTCTGGAAAACCAACAAAAAAACACATAAAAAAACTAGAACTTATATATTAGAAATCAACTTATTACTCAAATATGCTATACAATATTGGCTTAACTGAAATACAATATACTATATACTTATAAAATAATTTTTTAAAGACAAATAGAGTCTTGACAGGACCTGTGGATCTATAGCACAGTGGTTAGTACTCTGCAGGTCAGATCACAAGATAATGGTTCAAATCCTCTAGAAGGCTAATGTGGAAATCTCAAATCAGAAGAAAAGGATCGGCATCTTTTGATCGCCATCACAAGATACCAAGTCCAATTCCAGGTGAAGGCAATTGGACCGTCTCAATACGATATCTGGCACTATAACCTAACATGCGCTGTTTCCTATAAGAAGCCAATTTACACGTTGATTCAACAGGCATTGGGATTGTGATACCAAGAAAAGGTGTAGCAGCATAATAATCATCTGGCAGTGTTATAATAATTATTGTCAAGTTTGATGTTTTTCTTGTTTCTCATGCATGGAGCACACTTTTTTACCTCTTCAGTCCATGAGACTATAAAAGAAACAACCCAAGTTTTCATGTGACCAAAGCTAGAGCCACAAAAACTTCTTATTGGATATGGCTTAGTCCACGGCTAATCGTATTAGGATATGGTTCTTCAAGTTTCCATTCATCGGATGGTGGGCGGGACTAGAAGATGCATATCCTGATACATTAACACTCTACCTATGCGATCAGGACTCTGGTGTAGGAATATAGGAAGAATAAAAAGCAATAAGTTGACCAGTAGATAAGGGTAATCTGAATCTTAGATGGTTCTATTTGGGAATTTAGCAGTGGTAAATTTGTAAATACGAATTTGTACATGCTGCACAAAGATAACTTAATAAAACAAGATGTACGCCAGTTGTTGAAAAAAAAAAACAGAGTCTTGACAAATTAGTCAAGTATATATTAGTACTTGACAATAAGCTATACAATAGAACTAGCTTCTTAATAAGTTTAATTAGATAAACAGAGAATAAATTTGTATAAAACAAATTTGTATATACTTATTCTATTAAATCTAATAAACAAGATATAAGCCACATATTAAAAATAACAATTAATTAAAAAGAATAATAAAATTAAGGATATTTAAATAGCAATAATATTAAAAAAATAGTATTTGAGAGTAACAGATTATTTTAAAAATTAACTTTAAATTTTTATTAAATAAATAAAAAATAAATATCATTAATAGATAATATATGATTAAAATTAATATTATATGAATTTTTTAAAAAGTACTTTAAATTATTAATATCAAAAAATACATATATAGAAGGTTATATATTATTTGATGGATATTGAATTTGATATTTGTTTTTTACTTCAAAGACAGGTTTTTTAAAAAATCAAATATTTAAAAAGATTTTATTTTTATTTAACAATAAATGATAATAATATATTGTTCATATTTGAATTATATTTTAATACAAATTTTTGAATATTTTTAATAATTTATTACATTGGTAAAAATTAGACAGTTTATTTAACCACAAGCAATAGTAAAGTATAATTCAATTTTTTATTAATAAAAGTTTTTTTATTTTATTTATCATTATTTATTAATTTTTTTAAAAAAAAATATATATATATATAATATGCTTTTGTTTTTTCTTTTAATTTTTTATGAAGTTTGATTTTTTTTTTTTGAAATTTTGAAAATAAAACTGCTATATTATACAATCAAAATTTTAGATATATTGATGGAACTGAACCATTTCCTAAATAATCTTGGATTATATATCAAGAATAGCATGTAATATTGAGAGTTGCTTGTTTAAAAAGCATGTGAAAATAATAGCTTTAGTAATTTTATTATTTAAAAATAAAAAAAATAAAAGGATTTATACACTGCTCATATATTCTAGAATACTAGAATATTAATAACGCAAAAATTAAATATTAACTTTTGTTGATCAATTTAAAAAATAATAATAAATATTTTTTCATTGCTATCGTGGTCGTAGAAGGATCAGGTATTATGACCGAAAGAGATGAGAGATTCGAGCGAGTTAATAGATAATAATTATATAATAATGAGTGTCTTGTTGGTTAGTTAAGTGGTTTTAATGTTATATTTTTATTAAGATGGATCGTGTTGCTTGCAATATATTTCTCACAGGTCAAATAGAACTTTGATTTTCCCCTGACTAGACAAATATTCTTGTTTTTGCTCAGAATCTTTAGTAGTATTATGAAAAAATAGAATGAGAATAGTGCTACACTGCAAGTAATCTAACTGCCCTAACTATTCTTACGTATTAAATCATCACCTATTTCTTTGTTTGCCTACGGCTTAATCTAAATATTCACAATTTTCATTCCATATTACTCTCTTATTCTGATTTTCAATCAAACTTGGCGATTTCAAAGAAAATAGAGTATCGAACAGTGGAGAACTGGGGTCATGTGTGATGACCCGCAGAAAATTTGAACACTGGAAAGTAGATCCTTGATCGAACTCAGCTAGTCAAACAAGTTTCCAAGCATTCGGTTTTTCTATACATCGCACTCCTTTCATCATTCACTTAATTTTTATTTACTTGATCTCAGAAGGTTAGACAATATGTTGCCAAGTAGATTCTATAGTTGGCAAGCAAGTACATAAGCAATTCCTCTTCTTTTTTGTTTTTTTGAATTCTCGTTATAGCTTCGTGGGAGGGCCAATGAGAAAGAGTCAGATGACTCCATCATAACGTCATAAGCGAAAATCTGTAAATCAAATCACATGCATGTAATAATAACTCTTGCATGACTATCGTCATGCATCAGGTCTAAGTTTTATATTGCGAAAACAATGCGTGCGAAACGAGATTTAGGCGTAAAAAAACCGGGCAATCATCTTTCGATATGCATATTGTATGAAAGCAAGCGCAGGGGCTCAAAAAAATATAAATTGTGTCGTGCAAAACTATGAAAGGCTCAAAAAAATATGAATTGTGTCATGCAAAGCCATGAAATTCTCATATTACTTACGGCATGCAGAGTCTGCATTTTCGAGGTAACGTTGGAATTACGGCTTGCAATTTTCAATAGCGTAATTGTGCGCGTATGCATAGTACTGTATACGTAATGGTCATAAACAGAAATAATATGTAACGTAAAGCAGACTAATACTCTGTAATTCGTCAATTTTGCGCGCCAAGATGTCACGTTTGCTTTGAGTTTTTGTTTCACTAACATGTACTTTAGAAACAAAGCAATAAAGATAAAGTTAAAGCCAAAAACTTGTTGAACATTTATTGGACATGTGGGCCCAATTGAAACTTGCATCGTGCAATTAGAACTAGATTTACTTGGGGATTGGCGAGATGCAGGATTCGAAATATCGGTTTCCAATTGGACAAGGTTACATCGGCTAAGTCCTAACTGCCTCAGGAGTTAAAGTCTTTAGTTTTTTTTCCTTTCGTGGGACGTTACGCGAGCCGAGGCACGACGAGCGACAGACTTGATGATCTCTCCGCAACAATATGCAGCATATTTTGACCAGAATCTAACAATTATAAAAAATAGAACTATTCTCGAGCAGAATTTATACGCGTCATAAAAAAGTTAAGGGAGGATATATACTTTTATAAAAAAACTGTGGCGCACAGTAATGACATTGAAAGTTCCGAAACTAAAAAGCATGAGTTTAAAAAGCAAATTGCGCCTCTTAGCGTTACACAAAACGGTGTTTGGCTACTGTCTGAACCGTCATAAATGGCAAGTGGTTCCAAAAGTGATCTTATTACCGAAATAATTTGCGCACACAAATTTATGTTCACATTCTGACGATCCGAAAGAGAAAAAAGAATCTTGGAGAATACCAAATTTTATGAAAAAAAAAAAACAAATAAATTATTATTGCACAAAATACATTTTTGTATTTATATACCTAGATAGTAAAAAAGCCTATCTCATGACACGGTGATGCCCGTAAGAATGAAGATATCGCAAAATATTTGCTTGTAGTAAAAAATGAATTTGGGGAATGCCCCTTAATATTAATCGGAAATATACAATTATTATTATTATTATTATGGAATGTGCAATACGTACATGAACTCAAACTGCATCCAACATTGGATAATAACATTATCAAAATTAAATGGCAACGCCAGATAAACTAGAGGATCGAACAAGTATATCCGCAAGTATACTTTTGCTATTTCAGACTTTATTGAACATTGTCGTTCGATATGTTTGGCATGATTTTTGTCTTTATTTGACCATATATGGAAAACGAAAATGAGATTTCATTTCGACTATGAGTAAGGGAGAAAGCGAATGCATGCAAGTTTGTGGGGTAAGAAACTTGTTTTTACAATATTTCATGTTACAACAATATGAAAAATTACTTTATCCTTGCAACATCGCGTACTGTAGGGTTTATTGGCAAGAAACATCGCATGACCTATTATGTCATGAAATCTCTCGACTATCTTCAAGGGGGTTTTTCACCAAATATTAGGACACCGATAAAAGTTCTTTTTGTAAATGCGAACAAATACATTTTATTTTTATTTTATTAAATAGGCATGCATTCGATAGTAAAATTACCGAATGCTAGACGGCCGATCTTAAATTTAGTAAACTATCATATATAAAGAAAAAATAAATTTGGATGTTGTAATAAAGGATCATGTTCTGTTATAAAACCTTGCATATTATACGCGTGTGATTTTCATTGTACTATATTTTAAAACCATGAAATATTAAATCTAAATTGCGAATTTGATTCTCATTTGTATAAAAAGACACCTTTCTCCATCTTTTTTTCTTTGCAATTTTTACGAAGAAATTTATTAAACGTTCTTTTTTTACTGACTTATTTAATGGCGAACAATCAAAAACTCTCGCAATTATCTGGTTCGCCTTCACAAAATCATTCACAATCTACAATCTTTTCTTCTCAATATTTTCTTGATGTGACAGCGACGCCCCTTTTGACACAGGAACAGATTCCTATAACTCCGCAACAAATTATTACAACGGCGAGTCTTTTGACTCCCCAACAAGATTCTGCTCCAATAGCATTAGAAACAACCCCACCAACTACCCTTCAACAAGTCTATGCTCCAGAAGAACAAGAAGCAACTTTTTATAATGGGTATGATTATCCATTCAACTTAAAAGATTCGGAAACAATTCCCTTCAATTTTTACAAGGGTAACGTGTACCCGTTTTAATTAGAAACATCGAGAAAAATTTCAATTTCCATTAAATTTTCATGTATCCAGAATAAAATTTACTAAATTTCTTATATATGCTGTATGTATATGTAATTTACATGTAATGACAGTATTTTCGCCCGTTTATCTATCTATTTTTACTATATTTCTTTGCTAATTTTTTTATATGCGTTTATTTTAAGCGCGACACTTTTGTCTCTTTGTACTTTCTGTTTCTATTAGTAATGATTTTATCTTGACGATTAATATATCTACATTATTTTTACATGAATATAAATTTAATGAAAGCTTATTTTAACAATTAAAGATAGTGTCTTTAATTATAGAAGGATTCATATTTTTATTAAAAATTTTTCTATCCACAAAGCATAAGCTAATGTGACATAATTTTTTATATTCTCAATATACTAAAAGTTATCGGAAAGATTAATAATGTACGGTATATGTCACGTCTCTTACACGTAATAAAATTTCAAATAGACCTAGTGATAAAGATGCTGACAAATTAAAATAATTCAAGTGCCGTGCCATGGATTGCGTGTCTACTGTAACCATGGTACGGCGATTCCGCGTAATAAAGTATGCATTATTTAGAGATGATAAAGTAAATTAGATTTGACCGACTTTAAATAAATAATATCTTTTTATTAACTTTTACTTCTTTTTATACAACCTTTTGTTTACAAAGGCGAAGCGGATTTAAATTCAAGAATAAATTTGGCGAAACTACGTTTATTTTATATAATTTTTTTTCATTCAAATACTTAATTTATTATAACGGCTAACGGCGAGTCTGTCGCTAATATGTATAATGTGCAAAAACTTAAAAAAACCTTCAATTTCAGCGTATTATAATTTAGGTTCTAGTAATAAGATGAAGCGCCTCGCCATGTCAAAATCACTGCTGATACTGTATATATAATTCTGCAATGTATACAAATATTTCAACATCTTCTCAACGTTTAGCTCTCAATTTGATTGAAAATATCTGACAAGAAATCAAGTTTAATTGTGAATTATTCTAATAATAAACTGATCCTTATTAACATCGTGTTAATAATATACTATGCATATACAAAGTATATGTAAATGAGTAAATGAGAATTAACTTTACTATGCATATGCAAAGTATAAATGAGCAAATGAGATCAAGAATAAGTCATGCATGATGAGCCGCGGAAATTACCGAATGTCAGAAAGCGGATCATTAAACACGTCTGATACAAGTTAATGGATACGTTCCAAGCATTCATATTCATATTCCCATTGATTCACAGTATTAACTCCTGCCTACAGTATCATTTAATGAAAGCTGGAAAGCATATCACCATGTAAGTTCTTATATGTTGACAAGCAAGTCTCCAGGCAGTCATAATTTGTATTTATCATTCAATTTTTAGTAAGTTGTAACGAGCAATCTGTGTGTCTATCGCTAATGCAAAAGAAAATCGCGTAACCGTTACTGATGATCAAGGATAGAAGGTAAGTGATGAGACGTTTATTATTTGACCGATGTTTATCTTTATTAATTTTTAACTCTCTGTCATTGCTACATTATTTTTCTATTTTTCTTGGATTATATAAAATGAATTTTTTTTAAAAAAAAATAAGTATTATCGCACCATGATTACATAATAATTTTAACAATGTTTATTGTCATATTTTGCGGTCATCAATTCCACTCGATCACATGATAGATGTTCATTGCATCGATTATGCATATACTGTACATGCTATAGTATTGCACCATATCATTGTACTGAGTCTAGGGATGATAAAGTCCTTTGTTTCAGACCAGAACCGAAGTTATTAAAACCGGAACCAAAAAACTAAGTCTTAATTTAGAACTGAAGTCCGTAGATCTTATTAAATGATATATTTATTTATATAATAC
>CAJVPV010001122.1:0-17176 GCA_910591835.1 Acaulospora morrowiae
AGCTAGCATTAAACTTTCCTGAAATAATGAAAGAGATGTTGTTTCTTTCACGATGTATACTATATTATATACAATATTAAATAAAGAAATGATGTTTACCTATGGGGGAAACCCTTCCAAAAAAAAAAAAAAAATTAATAAATATATATATTTATTTGACTATGAAAAAAAAATAGTTTAATTTAAATAAACTAGTATTAAACTTATTTAGATAAGAGATATAACTTTTATTTTTTATTTTTTATTTTTTTTTTCCTATAGGTAAACATCATTTCTTTATTTAATATTGTATATAACAAGATACAGTATATATTGTAAAAGAAACAACATTTCTTATATATATAGAGTAGCAAGTTAAATACTAACTTGCTTATGCATATATATATAGCTAATATTGAAAAAAAATTTAAAACAATATTATATACTAGCTGTATCTATATCTGAATAATAACTATGTCTATCTACTCAGAAAATTTTGTGAAGTCTTTTTATTTTTTAAATATAAAATAATTGAAAGAAAAAAAAAAAATTAACATTACTAAAACTAAAATTAAATTAAATAAACTATAAAATCTATAAATAAAAAACTAATTATTTTTTCAAGAGAGTCCCTGGATAGACTCGTGATCATACCTCTCCAGCTCTTTGATTACTATAGATAATAAAGTATATATGATGTTATTTATTATTATAGTAGCTGTTATTGTTATTATTGTGTTGATATATTTAATGGTTGGTATAGTGATTGGTTTGATTATCAGTAATATAATTTTTTTGAACATTATTAAGACTAAAACTAGATCAAATAAACTGTAAAATCTATAGATAGAAATTCAATTATTTTTCCAAGAAAATATCTGAATAGGCTTATGGTTCCATCTCTTTGGTTCTTTAATTATTATAAATAATAAAGTATATGTAATGTTGTTTGTTATTATAGTAATTGTTATTATTGTATTGGTATGTTTGATGGTTAATATGATGATTGGTTTGTTTGATAAGGATGTGATTTTGTCTTGATTGTTATTACTAAAAATGATTTTGTTTATATTAATTGTTGTGTAATATACTGATAATATGAATTTGTTTTGATGTTTGATAGTATTTGATTGATTGAATTTGAAATGATAATCAAATGACAAGAATAAACTGATTGTAGTTTTTTGGTGAAAAATTTTTTGATTGAGAATTTTTGATTTTTTGTGACATAGCAGTATATATTAAGTGATGTTGAGAAGTACTGTATACCACTGCATACAATACTCTGGGTATTATACTAAAAGGGGGGTAGTATTAGTGGCAGGGTATATCATTATTATAAAATTCAAAATAATATTGTCTTACTTATTATTATATTAATATATCTGGGTAGTGATTAATTATCAAGTAACAATTTTCTTGAATACTACCTGGTATTATTAGTGAGGGGTAGTATTTGGAGGGAAGTATTGTATACAGTGGTATATGATAGGAATTGTATATATTACTGGTGTTTCAAACTAACAATATAGACAATTTTGAAGTAAAGTTTAATTTTTTGAATAAAAGAGAAACTATCCAAACTGAAAATTTGTTTATTTAATAAGAAGTAAAAATAAAAAGAATCTCAAGAAAAGTTTATAAAGAAGTAACTGCCACAGGCTTTCTTTCATACAATCCAAAAAAAAAAAAACTCTCTAAACTTGTTTTTCTTTGACCAGAGGTTTCATTTCGATACATCAGTGTATTTCTTTAGTTTCCTTGAGATTCTTGTAGTAAAAATAAAAGAAGTGTAGAGGATTTTTGGGTATTGAAAGGCAAAAAAAAATAGTTGTTTCTTTAATCTTGAAAAAATTACTATAAAAGGAAATTTTTTAAAAAATGTTGTATATGGAAAAGAATTCTTTTTTCAAATATATAACTTTTTTTTTTAATAAACATTGAATACAAGATTTTTATTAAACTTTTGTCATTTATTAATACATTAAGAATCTTTACAAAGTAAATTAATCCTAATCTATCAAAAATTAAGATGAAGATATATACAGTATATACTATAAATAAATAGAAAAATCAAAAGTTTCAAATTGAAATATTATAATAAAATTAAAAATCTACAAATCTAAAAAATTATATAAAATTTCTTGTTGCAGTTTGAATCTTTTTATTGAATTTATTAAAAACATTGAGAAATAATATGAAATGAAAAATAGGGATAAATCATATTAGGAATTTTAGTATTCTATCTTACCTAGATAAATTCTAGCAAATTTATTATATCTTTTAGATAATCTTTTAGATAAGTGGTATATTGTACTAACTTGCTACATATGTACGTAAGAGATGTTGTTTCTTTCACGATGTATACCATGTTATATACAATATCAAATAAAGAAATGATGCTTACCTATGAGGGGAAACCCCCCCCAAAAAAAAAAAAAAAAGTGGTATATTGTACATAATTTAATATCTTTTTTAATATACAATGCAGTATTTGAAATATTTTGATATAATTTTCATTTTATGTCTTTAAAAACAACCATATCAACTTTTATCATATTTTCAACGACCATTTATTACACTTTAATTAATAAAAAAAAATTTTTTTTATTTACTTATTTTAGTCTTTTTAATTCAAAATCTATGAATGAATGAATATTCGGCGTATACAGTAATTATCATATAAGAAATTGTCCTACGAGGGTACAATAGGTTCCCGCTGTATGATATTTTTGCTACGATTTTATATTGTACAGTTTGTAATAAAATTCATTAACTAACCATTATTACCGCCTTTATGATAATTAACGTATGAAAAAGGCTAGATTCAATCGACGATTTGAAATATCGTTGTAATGGACAGGTGTTTGATTACAGTATATAAAAGGAAAAAATATTGGCGATTGCGGTGTGCATTGTTTAACTGCGTAATACACCACAGCCGATGGATTTATGAACCTATCGCGACAGACATAAAAACAACGATGAATTCAACAAAGATCTTTCGTTTTGGTCAAGATGTTCTTAATGGACGTGAAGAGCAAGTGATTATTATCAAGGAGGTGCATATGATGGAAAATTGTTAATTATCGGAATGTTTGTACATATCGTGTGACTTGTAAAACCTCACTCGAAAAAGAATGCCTAATTTTATCAAGCTACTGGACCCTGCATACGGTTGTTATGTATGGCCCTCAGCATTTGTTCTATCCGAATATATTTGGGCGCAGAAAGATTTGTTCAGAGATAAAACCATATTAGAAGTAATTCCCCGTGTTGTTTACCATTGAATTTATGTTTATTGTTCAAAGTATTCAAGGATTCAATCCATTTCTGTCAGATAGGCGCTGGAACTTCATTACCTGGATTCCTGTGTGCGTCTCTTTCTCCTGAAACCCATGTCATATTGACCGACAGGCCGGATGTTCCACAAATACTCGAAAACATACGCGAGGGAGCTCGATTAAACGGGTTGATGAGTTCAGCCGAAAATCGGAAAGCAGAGGAAGACGATGATAAACCATTGCGACAGAATGTTTGGGTGAGAGGATTGAAATGGGGAGAAATCTTCTTCCAGTGTGATGACGATCGCGAAGAAGGACTTCTAAAATTGTTACGTGATATTGAACAATCTGGAAAACAGTTGGATTGGATTTTGGGTAGCGATACATTTTATGATCCAAAAGGTATAGTGCGGTGAATGTTCACTTGTTTATAACGAATTTAATGATACTCGTGCATCTTTCGGTATATTTTGGGGAAAACAGATTTTGAAGATATTATTGTAACCATCGCATACATACTGACCCATCACTCACCGAATGCAAAGTTTATAACTTCATATCAAGAGCGAAGGTATATTCTATACTTCAATGCGAAAAGTACTTAATATGATACTTGACCATTTTTCAATTTATTTAAAAAGCTCAAAACGTTCTATACAATATCTTTTGGACAAGTGGAAGCTTGAGTCTCGTCAAATATCTCTTGAATCATTTAACTTTGATTACAACAAGTATACTACTAATTTGAGTCCTTCGTCGTCTGATGACGAGGAAGAATCGATAAACGCAGAAAGTGAATCTATGGATATCAGTGAAGATGATGATTTAGATTCTTTAGAAGAAGAGGATCTCTTGACAGGTCACAAGGATGAAGCAGCCTACTCTGCTTCGTTACACAGCATTTTTCTGATAGAAATTTGGAAACCTCATTGAATGTTGGTCAACATCGGAAGGATGACATGTTTTAATGGATGAAATTTTGTTTGAACCAGGTTGTTGTAGCTGAGACGGTGGTTATTTCAATAAATTTGAAATTGACCAATGAATTTATATACATGCCAAACATATTGCATCGACCAGTTAAATGTGAATAAAAATAATGTACAACTCGCTAATCTACGGGGATTAAGAAAACTCGATACATCAAGACGTAAACGTCGGTGAATAATTATGGATTTATCGCATCATCATAACTAGGTGGCAATTCTTCGGGAGCAACTGGTGGTGATGATACTCTTGACCTTAAAGGGCTAGTTGTTGCTGTTGGAGGAATAGATGATGTCGCCGCTAAAGGGTCGAAAGATGTAGTCTGTGCCGTTGATGAAGTTGAGGAATTCTCTTGTGGTGTATAAATCGGCAAAGGTTCTACATGCTCGACGGCGGCAGATCCTTCATTCTCTATATTAAAAGGGTCGGAAATTTTTTTTTTAAAAAAAATCTAATGGTGAAAGACGCCCAATTAATCCACAATTGTTGCTAACCTGCCATCCTTAATATTAATTCTCTATGACAAGTGCTAAAATCGACACCACCTTTTTTAATTCGTGTAATAGAAAACGTTAACGTTTGTAAACATCGTGATCCCGAGTATCCGTAAATTTCAAATATTTATTACCGCCTTCTTTGAAGGTAATCTTCATTTGACCTGGAGAAGGAAGACCACCATTCGGAACCTTTCAAGATGATTATTTTAATTGATATAACGAAAAATTGAGATCACTGAATAAACAGAATGTTGCTCACCGGAATAACAAGACCTTGATAATAATTAGCACCAAACCAAGGTTGTTGAAGTTTCCCTTCTTTCATATTCAAAATAGGTATGCTTAGGGATTTGAAGTAAGATAGAGATGGTTGGGAAACGAATATGATCTTTATGAGCCAAAGAGAAATTCAATGTATCAATTGAATTTAGATGATCGAGGTACGGTAATGAAGATTCAACATTGAACTCACTCGTTGATTTGTGATAAAAATATTTCCATCGGCTTTATAGGTTCCTGGATTTCCAGGATACCCGCTGGAAATGTATGGTCCACATCAATCAGGTGCAAACCTTTGGTTTGAAAGACCCATATATATTAAAGATAATTTTCACATTACCCGCCTAGATCTAATTCAAAAACAACCTTTTCTTGACTAAGATTTTTAAATAAAATTTAGTAAAGGCGCAATGAGTTTAGTGGGAACACATTCAGATCTTTACCTAAAAAGATATTTTTCTCCGGGAAGAGGGACAGGAGTCTTCCCGTCAGAAGCGATCATAGCCCAGTTTAATGCCATTATGTTAAATTTTTCACCCGAAAGAAAATTAATGGTTTTTTACACCACATTACGTAATATATGTAAATACGTAGTACAGGCAGCGCCTTTAAATAACGTGCGTTTTTTTTTTTTTTTTCTCATTAATTTTTAGATTCGGGGTAAGTTTACCAGTGATTTTAATATTCAATATTTTTTTTTTTGTGATGAAAATTTCTCGGTGATTTTTTTTACAAACCGTGAGCAAAAAGATTAAAACATGCACTACCATCTGAAAGTTCTTATTTAATTTATTTCATGTTAACTTGCGTATGAATAAATGAGTAAAACGTTGTTATCTATAATTATTTAGGTCACAAATTGCTGTGCGTTCCTTGATCGAAGGTATTTATTAAATCGATATCTCACTATTTAAATTATCGAGTGATGAAAACAATTTCAACCAGTTCTGCTTCTGAAGTTCATGAGAGAAAGCAAATTTCCAAATAATTTCCTGACGAAAAAAAAAAAAATCAGCTTTTTCAGTCGATTTAATGTTTGTAGTCTCTAATGTTCATTAATATTTTTCCAGAAATCGGACACCGTATGCACGCAAGTTATCAATCAGTATGTATTTTTTTAAACTTATGTACCATGAACCCACTTAGACATGATGTTTTGATCAAATCCGTGTTTCAAATGAATATTTTGTGATTATACCTTTTGATGCTGATCGATCTCGATATTTTTGAAAATCTTAAGCGATTAATGATTGAGGTTCAATGCTAATATTTATTATCTCCTACTTAGAATTGGTAGGTAATATATAATCTTAACGCTCGAAAGTATCGAAATGATGAAAACTATATCCATTCGATGATTGGGAAGTACATTGCGTGAGATCAAGGGTGAACTTTTCTTCGAGGGTTCTCTTTGATGAATGGCAGATCCTGTTGAGTCGATCGCGATGGGGGAATTGTTACCCAATGGTTCCAACTGGATACCTTTGGGTTCTTTCCTTTTTTTTCCCTGCAAGACATAAAAATAGCTGCTGATATCGATCTACGACCTATCGATCTTTCCTTATAGAGTATAGATACGTCATTAAACTAATTCTCTGAATTCCACGTATTTTGTTTCAGATTTATGATAAGGCGGACTCGTTTTACAAACTTATAATATATTATATGATGTATATTAATTGTATATGAACTTTGTGCGGATCTTCAAAGACTATCGATTGTGTTGCATGAATATCACGTGAAATTTCAAATTTCTTAAACCGTATTTTTGGCTGGCCCGCCTGCGGTGATGCATTCGATATTGTCTACGTAATAATTGCTGTCGATTATGTGGAGTAATATTATTAAAAAAAAAAACTTGTTTAACGGCTAGTTTGATTACGTGTCTTTAACTCTGAGGGATGTTCAGCAGATTGTTTCCTGTAAATTGCAAATCGATAACCAACTAGGTAAACTCGGTCACCTGTGAAATCACTATCTTTCCAAATTTGGTAATTTTCCATCCAACATCTTGTCGCTGCGAAAGTCTTTTTATAGGTTGTGCCAAAGGTGCGGTCACTACTTCATCAAAGGCCTACTCGCTTCTTCTTCATAACCTCGTGAGTTTCCTAATCATTTGGGTAGATAGTTTTCGAAAGTTAGGCAGAGTTCTTGTTCGTATTTAATATTCACAATGGGTGCCCTATTCTCACGCTTTCGATCAAAGACTGAGGACAATTATGAAAAAATCTTATCTGAGCTCGACGAAAACATTCGAAGAGCTGAGATTCGACTTCGTGAAATAAGAATCCGAGAACGTAATGCACTGATAATTTTGATCGTATACTCGCTAATAGCCTATGTCACATATGTGGCAGGTTATTGGTATTTTGTATACATGTCTACCGAAGAAGAAGAAGGTTGGGACCTGCTAAAATTGGCGCCCGTCTTCACGGGTCCTTTTCTCATAGTGATTGGTTATAAATTTGAGACTTTGTGGTATAGACGAATAGAGTCAAATGAACAGGCCCAGCTAGAACAACTCAGAGCAAAACAAAAGCTCAAAATTGAGGAGTTGAAGAAAAAGACAGCTTATTATGTTACAAAGAACTTGGTAGAACGTTATGATTCTCCAAAAGAAGCAAATCAATCAGTCCCACATCCACCGCAGGGGCAGAAAGGAGTTGTTTTAAGGCCTGGTCAGCAAATCAATCCCAACTTGAGGCAACGTTTGCCACCTAATTCCCAGACTCCTCAGACTCCTCAGACATCTCAGACATCATCTGATCATAAAGATATCAATGAAGAAAAAACGAATGTGATTTCAGCAGGCGTGGGCGGAAACGATTCGTTTCCGAGCAATTATTCTACAAATTCACCAAGTTCAATAACGCCTGTGCAACGACGTTGGTACGATAAGTTAGTGGATATTCTCGTTGGCGAAGATGAACAGAAGTATGCATTGATCTGTCAAAAATGTTTCACATGGAATGGACTGACATTTCCTGCCGATTTTGAGGACGTTCAATATATCTGTAAAAATTGTAACCACTTTAATCCTTCTCGACGAAGTCAACGTAATGGCATTTCCTCTCTTGATGGACCACAGAATATTTCAAGTATCTCTAATGGAACAAATGGTATCAACGATACTAATGTCAGTAACTTCAGCATGAGTAATGGACGTGTCGATCAAATAAGCGACCACTCTAAGTTGGTTGATCTTACAACCCCAAGAAGGGGACGTTCTACCACACCGAAGCCCATGAGCAAAAATTCATCCGCTGATCCCGAAAAATTTGCTGAAAATGATGATGATTATGATGATGACGGAGTGGCTGTCAGCAAAAGATTGGCATCAAGATCTAACAGTAGGAGAAGGAGAAGCAGTCGTAGTCAGAATAGACTTGGCAATCGCCAAGGAAGCGATGATGATAACAAACCGTATGTCATTGACGACGACGGTATCAACGGTATCAACGTTCGTGAGGAGTGACATTCATAATACCATCACATTCTTTATATTGACATCGGAAAGAAAATCGGTGGCAACATTATCTCGCCCGTTCATATTAAAGTGTTGAAAAACGATGCCAAGGCGTTTGCGTGATTTAACCATTGGCTAGTCTTGTGCTTGAATCTTTTTTTTTTTTACGCTGAAATTCTTGCAAGTTGGTGATCAAATACGAATAACAGTCTATTTTATTTATTTTTTTTATTTCATATTTCAAGGGCTCGGTTTTGGTTTCACCTTGAAATCCACATTTTCTTTGCACCAACATTTTTTATAACCATCTGATTATCCTCAGTCCCAAAGGAATTAAAAATTTATTGACTTTTTATCTTATTATCGATATAGGCGAGCGTCTTGGTTAACATTGTTGCATAACTTATCCAAAACTATTGGTACGAATAAAAAGAAAAAAAAAAAAATTATTTCAGACAAATCATTATACATAACCTGCAATTAGCCACTATTTTATTTTATTTTTTTTTTGTTAGAGTTATAATTTTCGAGATCCATAGTAATTAGATTCAGGTATGATATCAGCAAGTTTAGAGATTAGAGTTTTAACATCATCATTTGAAATACAATACTAAAAAACAAGAAAAAAAAGTTCGGATTTTAGTCTTTAAAAAAAATTGCATTTCTCTTGATTTTGCTTCGCCTACCAATTCTGAAATCCATAGTTCGTAACTTAGGGCATATCTTTTCTGTTTTACCAAGTTATCATGAACTTCACAAGAATCATCAAGTTGTAATACATCAATTTTTTGCATACAATGTCTGGCAAATTCTATTTCACTTTGGTCATCAGGCCACGCCTTTAACAACCCACTCAATTCTTCTTCATCTGATCTGATAACTTCAATATCGGAATCCTTGAGATGATAAATATATCCTGCCGCGTTCAACCATTTCCAGGTAAAAGAAAGGAATCTCAAATGATACCATAATGTTTCGTGGCCAGGATACCTCAATATTAAACCTTTTGTTAGTTGGATTTCTTCAAACCATAAAAATGCAAGAGATTCATCTATTCGCGCAGTCTCCATTCTTTTTTCAACAATCATTCCCAACAAATCTCTTCGAGAAATTCCACAGAAGTCAATCACATTTTCATTATATAATTGACTCATCTTTACTAAGCATCTTTGTCGATGGTGGAATCCAGAATGATCGGAAACATTTGTTTCTATCCATGTTTTCATATCTTCTAATTCTTCGTCTAGAAATTGTTTGGCGCCAATAGACAATTGGGTGATGATCCAGTGTCTATAAGTCCACGCGTAATAATTCTTTGGGTACAACTCTGCGACGCGACGGGCGATGAGAATTTCATTCTTCCATCGCGTCAGGTGTCCGGAATGATCTAATGATATAACTTTAGAAATAACCCATTTCCTTTGTAAGATGACAACGAATAGAATTTAAAATGCTGCCTGTAATCGTGAATGCGGTCAAAGAATAATTTTAGATACCTATGATACCAAACCGTGGAGTTTTTGGTATGTTTTGGAAATGTGAGAATGAGATCCAAAAGTTTCAACTCCTCGATCGGATCAAGAAAATTATCTGCGATTAATTTTTTTCTGTGAATGCGTACTAACAATTAATCGATCAATAATCTACAGATGATGCTATAAATTTGAGCAAATATTCAATTCAACCTTGTGTTGGCGGCACTATGAAAATCCGGATTCAACAACATCAAACATCTTGTTGATTGTTTTAGTAGTCTTATGGTTTCTTCAATGCTAGATGTGATTTCCGAGCTATTTTGTACATGATTTTGACGAATTTTCATAAATATTCCATATGCAAATTTAAATATTTCGCGTACGGTCTCCAGAGGTATCCCTAGGTTTGTTCCAATTAAAAGAAACGGATAGATTTCGCTATTTGTTTCGGTACTCTGATATGGCAGTAAACCTATCTCTTCTCTAAAAGCAATATCAACCAAGATTGAATAAGGATTTTCGGTCAAGGTCGAATGTGCGAAAAAAAAAAATAATTCCCACATTTGTTGAGTGTCTAGGATCTTGTTGAGCGTTTGATACAGAGCTTTTCCATCCATCGATTTTAACCTACGCGATTAAAGATCCTGAATTTAAATTATAATACTTGCAATAAAATCATGTGAAAAGTTCATCATTTTAAGTGTTGATTTTAAAATAAATAATAATATAATAATATAATCAAACAAAATATACTAATAAATATATTCTTGATATATAAAACTTAAGAAATTGTATTATTTTTATATCCATAAACTTTTCTACAGTTTATTAATTAAAGAAACGGAAAATTCATAAAACTTGCATTTTTATCAAAAAAAAAAAAAAGTTTATTAAATTTTAATTCTTTTTTTTTGTTCAATATACGGTATATTTATTTAAAAATATAAAGAATAGAAATGCAGTATATAAAAAATTTTTTTAAATATATTGAAATCATATTATTAAATTCTAATTAAAAAGAGATATCATATTAAAATTTTTTTTGATTTTTCTATTATTTACAAAAAAAAATAACAATCAATTATTTATTTTATTAATAATTTAATAATAATTTTATGCAAAAATATTAATTAAGTCACAAAAATATATACTGCATATTAAAAAAGATATATAAATTTTTTATCAAGTTAAAATATAAAAAATTATTTAAAAAATTATATTTCTGATTATAAAAAATAATATAAAAATTATTAATTAATTAATTATTGTTAAATCTTAATTATATTGATCATTAAAATCTTATTTATTAAATTAATATGAAAAAAGTAGATAACTTAATATTAGAAATTAATTGATTATCATTATTTTTTTGTAAATGATAGAAAAATTAAAAATTATAATTACTATCTTTTTTTTAATTTTCTATTCTTTATATTTTTAAATAAATAAATAAATAAATTTTATTTTAATTATTTAATTAATTATTAAATTATTATAAAAATAAGATATAATTATAAGTGGTTTTTTTTGTTCCAGACTGTTTACTATTTTGTTTTTAGAATATTAATTTAAAAATCCATCAAAAGAATAATACCAATTGATTTTTTATTTCTCAACTTACATGCTTGATTACAATTAAGCAGATACATTATATGGATCTTGTTAAAATAAAATAAAATAATATTTTATTTTATTATATCACATTAAACGTAAAACAATACTAACTGCCCTTTCTCAAATGATCTCATGGATAACAAAAACCGGTTGCAAATGTCCTTTCTTTAACTTATTTCATTGTAATATAAGATAAATTCGTAAGATTTACAAATTCGCGTAATGACAATTAATTTAATAACAAGATTTTTACGTGAACCTTTTTTGTTGGTTTTTTTCGGTCATAATCTTTCAATCACCACTTGTAATTCTTCCTCACTATAAATCCTAAACCCATGCTCTGGAGTGACGGATGCCAGTTGAACATTTGTGTTATTTAACTTTTCCTCCATAACCTGTTTAAGGACTTTTAGTGACAAGGTTTCTGCTTCTTGTAAGGTGAGAGACTGTAAATAGGTCATTTGTCAGAACATAATTGGTTAAAACAAACCGAACGGATATGGTAAAGAAATCGAGCACTTCACTTTATGATATTCCTCTTGTAATTCAGTCTGGGCACCCTCGGATCCCGAGCCGATGGCCTTAGCATCATATTGCATGAAAGTACCAGAGGGATCGGCATGGAACCTGTTTTTCAAAATATTCGGTAAAGTTCCACAATGATTCCACGATGGCGAACATCAGTTAATGTAAGTATCATTCTTACAATTGAGGTCCTTTTTCATCGACACCGGCGATCAGAAGTGCAACGCCGAAAGGTCGACTCTAGAAATTCGATGAACATGTAGTTAGTAAAATCCCATTAGGGAGGATATATCTCAGAAAATTTGGACAAACGTGCCATTATGGATTCTTCACCGTGAGCACTTTCACCAAACCGCAAAGCCAAATCACAAACGGCTTGTGTGACCGATTCCACTTTAATCTTTTCATTATAGGTGAAATGGTGATTCTTTGCGTGAAGATAATTTGGATTAGCCAGATGGAATAATGAAAAATTCATTTTCGCACTCGAAGAGGATACCTACCTGTGCTTCAACTCTAGCGTGGTCTATCATCGTTCTCGAGTCAGCAGTCAAGCCGCTCATAGCGCAACCCAAATGCGTGTCAATTTCCATGATCTTTTCAATACTACTTGACACCAGTAATGGAGAGGTGACACGCTTTTCAACTGCCAGAACAACACCTTGGGAGGTTTGAATACCTACCGCAGTGGAACCCAACTGATTTTTTTAAGGGTAGGTTAGTTTGCGAAAGGCCTTGAAATTCCGTTCACGGCGACTTACCTTTATAGCCTCGATGGCATATTCAACCTGAAATAGACGCCCTTCAGGAGAAAAAGTATTAACACCACGGTCGTACTCAGATCTTGTAAGAAACATGATAAGATACTAAGGAATCGCGAATCGAGGGTATGCGACTTAAGTTACGCAAAATAATCTCCACAATTAATATTTCCATCTAAATTATCAAAATTGTTTTACAGGGGATACGCACTATGTTTTTACCGAACGGTTGCACAAAATTAGGTCGATAACCATAACTCTAATGGAAAAAACAAAGATCTTTTGTTTCGGGTGCCATTTAATTCTCCTGGGAGAATTTCTCTGCCTGAATTGCAACCGCGGAGTGATTTATTGCAATCATCGAACCCCAGTTCAATTGAAAATGTACAGCAAATTATTTGCCTGAGTAGAAAAAAAAAACCCATTATTTGTGCGACCCCTCTGTAGTGCGTACAAATAACACTAATTCCCTTTCTGGCATTTTTTCATTCTCGGTGATTCAAGAGAGTTACAACAAGACTAGTGTACTTTGGAAGAAATGGTATGCACGCGAGTGAAATTTCATGCTTCTCTAAAATCGCGACATCCTCATGAACATTATTTCCTCAAATTTTGGATTGCATAAACTTTACAATTTAACTCGGCTACATTACCATAGTAACTCATTCAAAAAAAAAAAAAAAAAATTCCAATTAGATTCTGTATCTTTTCGTTTTTAGTAGACATGGAAAAATGCGTTTGAAGAAATGGTTTCAATACTTTTCTGATAAAGATAAAGCAAGTCTCACAACGGACTTGACAACCGTCATATTATCCCGTAAGCGGAGCATGTGTAATGTGTTGGAGTATGGTGAACACAAGGTATCTATTTGTCAATTCTTTTGTCATGAGATTTGCTTCGGATCGGAGCTAATAGCGATGATCTTGTAGGTGATATATAAAAGGTATTGGCACAAAGATTCTTCTTATTCGCCCATTATCCATCTACCCACGATTAATTCCACGAATGGATTAGATATGCAAGCCTTTATTTCGCGGCCGGCATAGATTGGAATGAAAATGAATTATATGTATTAGAGATAATTCATCGTTTCGTGCAGGTGCTCGATGAATTTTTTGGCAACGTGTGTGAATTAGACATAATCTATAATTTTGATAAGGTATTGCTCGAGAATGCTTCACTTCCTATATGATTATTGTTGTTGGAATTATTGTTTATCTTATATTTTCCAATTTTGTAGGCATATTATATTCTGGACGAACTGCTCATGGGTAAATATAAATAAAAACATATGTGAGTGATTCTTTTTGATGGCGACAAAAGTGTTGATTGAAATATTCGGAGGGGTCACTGAGGATTCGAAATTTGAAACAATGAAAGTCTGAATTTCAGCATTGCAATCCGAAACTTTTGGCCCACCCTCAAAAAATTTCACTCGCATATGAATCGTTTAAACCTGGTGATGGCATGTCAATTGACACTAATCTGATCTGTGTATTACCTTCGTCTTAACCACGTAAGCTGGTGAATTACAAGAATCAAACAGAAAAGAAGTACTCAGTAAGTTATTTTTATTTATTTTTTTCTTTTTAAAAAAAAGTTCCAATAATATGATTAATATTATTAATATTATTTTCCTTGAACGAAGAATACATCAACTCTTTCCAGCAAACTTGCGAGTTAGATATAATAGCCAGAAATCTTGAAGAATCGGTGAAATAAATTATGTCAATATATATATATATAGAATTTCAATCATTTGCAAGAACTTATCACACAGTAATGAATATATGATTTCAAAGTAATTAATGTGACCAATCCTACGAAAAAACCATCATCTGGTGTGAAATGGAAAAAATCAACGCATGATCTTTTCAATCTTTTTTTCTTAAACCTAGTAATGATCCAACAACTACAGCTCCGACTGCAAAGACTCCAGAAGCAATGAGCATTCCCATAACTCCCTCTATACATAAAATAAAAAAATTTAAGTATCTTATTTAACCAATAATCCGAAAAGAATGTGAGGTGATACCTTTCTTGAGGTTTTCTTCTATCATGTGTTTTAGATTCAAAGCTTGTAAATTGTCGGGCTCTCTTTCAAGTAGCTGATTGTTGAACTCCTTGGCATTTGTATATTCACCTAACTTGAAATGCCCCAGGGCGAGGTAATAAAGACATTCCCGACGACGCTCAGGTGAATCCTGAAAAATTTCTGTTTAAGCAAATATTTATTCATATAAATATAACCATTTGAGTACACGTGATTTTTGAAAATTGTTACTAACCCGCTAACAACTGAACACCCAATTGTTGATCGGGTTTCTTTTTACTTTTGATTAAACCCCAAGCGTAATTGAATTTCGTTTGCGTCGTGACTTCTGCTCCTTCATGATCGTATTGTCTTCTGAGCACCTAAGTAAAGGAAAAGTTAGCAAAGCACGGTGATCTCGTAAAAACAAAGATACTTTTGGGAACTTACGCCTAGTTCGTCACTAGATAGAGACAACTCCGCGTCAGCAGCGTAAGGAAGATCAGTTTTAGGCATTTTGATATTGTGAATTTATCAGACTTCGAATACATACTTTTATATGCACGCCTCTCGATCCAAATATCATATGATTTCATGATTATCTCATGCAAAGCAATCCTACATGAATTATTGTAAAAAATTTACGTCTTCTTTTCCTTATTCTTTTACACGGCACAAACCGAACTTGTCCGTGCCGAACTTCTATTACAACTCCACATTTAAACAATATCAATTACGAAATAATCATTCCAATTATATGCGAAAGTATGCCCAGAAGCTTCAGAACAAAGCAAAAAGGTAATTCAACAAAAACTGCAATCGGTGAACAAGTGATTTAAGTTGTAACCTATGTAATTTAACTTTTAAAGTGAGGGGTTTTCCTCTGTTGAAGAGCTGAAAACCGCGAAGTTAAATGTGAAGCCCGAGATTTTATCGAATTTGGACGTAACAACTCCGGCGGAATCATTAACGCGACGAAATGCAAAGCCGGGTTTACCACCAAATGTAAAAGTAAGAAATAATAAATTCACCCGTCACGTGTAACATAAAGACATTTATGAGCTTGATTTTCGTGATATTTGCTTCTCTAGTCTCTTGATAAAATATTAAACATGGACAAGATAATTGATCAGAGTCCGGAGATTATTGGGAATTTGTGGACCGAGTATTATTCCACGAAAAGTTGTTTGTCCGCCGTAATTCCTGCCGAAACGTACAAAACTTTGTTTGAACGCGGACAGCAATATCCAATGGTACTGTACAATCTTTTCGTTTCTTTCTTTTCTTTTCACAAACATTTATTTATTTATTTACCCTTTTTCTTTTAAAATAGTTTATTGCGCCACTACCTCAAAACATCGGTTTAGACTTCTATATCCTTCAATTTCAATTTCACCAATGCTACTTTACCTCACTCTTGGAATATAAAACACATGGATCAGAAGCCAGGCAATATCTGGCATTGACACACTTTCCAGATCTTATGGATTCCAAGGGCATTGTGTTAATGCATGGCGAGCTGCTCGAACCAAAATTACTTTCTTTGGCCAATGCACAGTATCTCACATATTTCATGCAAAAGTTTTATGTAACAGGAACGGAAGAAGAGCGAGCTCTGGTGGAAAGGTTTCATAAAGAACCGGATAGGTTCGACTACAATGAGCTACTAAAAGGAATGAATGCCTAATAAGTTGTATTCGTCAAAGTAAATAAACTTAAAAAGCATGAATTTGATTATTATATAAATATAAAAATAGGTTATTTATAGAATAAGATTTTCAAATAACTCAGGATCACATGATTGAAAATCAAACCATGTTACCTTAATTATCGTGACAAATGACCGTGTGTAATACACGTTAGCTCTCTTTTGCTCACCAAAATGTTTAATTCCGACTTGTTTAGTATCTTGATGTTTATAGCTGTACCGTTTATAATCAGCAAGTTTCGAGAAGTTCGGAAGTATTTGGAAGAGCGACAGCAGAACCATAATGAACCAAAACGCAAAAAAACAAACTTTGAATTATTCATTATTTTCCTTTTAATTATTACTATCATTACTCAACTCTACTTTGCAATATTATCACCTCCCCCAGATGTATTTCGACTCTTGGGAACGAAAAAAGAGCTGTCAGATCAGGATAAACTTTTAGTTACCAAACTTCAATCACGCGAAAATCGCAAGATATACGTGACATATGGAGAAGATGCTTTTTTAAAATGCAACTATTGCCAAGAAAAGATGGACTATTTTTATTTTATCATCCCAGCAATAA
>CAJVPV010001123.1:0-17167 GCA_910591835.1 Acaulospora morrowiae
TGCTATCTATAACAGCACAAACTCTAGAAGGCATACTATCAATAAGATTTTGATATTTTTTAATATCAATTTTTATTTATTCTTCTTGAAGTATTTTATATAATTCATTTATATTTGTTGGCAATGGTTTGTGTGCTTTTACTTTTCTTTTTAATTCATCCCATAAATGTTCAATAGGATTTAAATCAGGACTTTGAGCAGGTCAAGAAAAAAGATTTATATTATTTTCATCCATCCAATTTTTTGTTAATTTTGCTATATGTATAGGTGCATTATCTTCTTGAAATAAATAATTTTCTTTGTTTTCTAAATTATTTAAATAAGATAGTAAATTATTATATAAATTTGTGCTATTATTTTTTCTTCTAATCTAATTAAAGAACCATGACTATTTTTAGTAAAAAATTCCCAAATCATTACTCCTTGATTGGATTTTACTGTAGGAATAAGACAATCTATATCATATTTTTCATGTGGTTTTTTTTAAACTCATCTTTTTCCATATCCTTTAAATAATTCAAATTTTGATTCATCACTTCAAATAATATTATTCTATTTATCTTTCCAATTTCTTCTTTCTTTAGTTTATAATAATCTTTTTTTTCTATTGATTTCATTAACAAAAGCTTTTCTAATTCCAATTTTTCCATAAAAACCTTGTTCACGAAGAAATTTTTGTATAGTATTTATACAAACATTTGTTAAAGTAGAATTAATAAATTCTTCATGTATTTCTTTAAGTATTGTCTTTTTGTTTTTTATAACAATTATTGCTAAATGATTATTATCTATTTCTGTCATAATAGTTGATCTGCCACTTCTAAGAGAAGGTTTTTCACAATTATTATTTGTATAAGCAAAAATAATATTATGAACAGTAGTTTTTGGATAGTTTAATATTTCAGCTATTTTTCTTTCACTTATTTCATATTTCCAAGCTCCAATAATTTCTTCACATTCAAAAATGGTAATTTCTTTTCTTTGAGTAACCATTTTTAAAAATAAAAACAATAAAGCTATAAAAAACTAAATATGTAAACAAAGATTTATATATATATAAATTGATGAATAGTTATTACATAATCAAAACTTTTAATAGTTATTATATAATTAAAATTTTTAAATATTTAAAAAAATTTTTATTTATAAAAAAATTATTAAATATAATAATAATAATTTATTTAAATTTAATAAAAATTTTACTATAAGTATAATTTATTATAAAGAACAAGTTTTCTTAATACATAAAGACTAATATTATTAATAAAATAAAAAATTTTATATATAAAAACTATTTTTGATTAAATATAATAATTTTTAATAATTTGTTATTTTTAAAAAACTATATATTTTATTAAATAAAACTTTAAATATCGAGTGAAAATTTATGAAACTTAAATTAAATACTTTAACATATGCTAAACAAAATTTATTAATATCAAATTGCTCATCTTTGTAACAAAACTCTTTCCTGCAAATCTCAAAATTCCTAAAAACTTCCTTTTTTGGCAACTTTCTAAAAAAACATTCCAAAGAAACATTCAAGGAAAACACTCAAAGAAAACTCCATAATACTCTTTTGAAAACAAAAAAAAATACAAACAATAGGTATACTTTGGATTCAAAAAGTATACTAACTTTCTTCTTTATTTTTTAGGAAAATATATAGACAGATACTTGTGATTCCTTACTGGAAAAGAAGAAAGAACAAGCAATACAATTTATAGTAAAGGTAAAAAGAGAAAGTCAGCACCGCACTTCACAAGCTGCTAGCCAGTCGTGTACTAGGTTAGATACCTCCCTAGACACCAGCAGGATCTTACACTAGTCAGATCACATCTGGTAAACCAGGTAACCTCGCACACCAGCATAAAACCAGAAGGGTTCCAAGACTTTCTCAACACTGTGATTAAAAGAAAGTACAGATCTCAATAATTTTCAATAATAAACAACAATCGTTATGTGACCAAAATTTTTTGGAGGCAAAAAAACCAGAAGCAGTTTACCCCCTCCAAAGGATCTACAGCGACACGAACACGTACTTTTCTAAAACCAAACAACAACAATAATAAACAAACAAACAAGCGAATCCCGGAACACGAACACGTGCTTAGGATAATATCAGATTCTTTCAAAGCTGCTTACCTCAAAAAGCAAGATCCACAATAACACGAATATAGAAACATTACAAATTAAGTAACAAAGTACAACCGGACTTATAAACATTATCATGTTTCAAATCTCATAAAAACACATGTCTTTTGCAAACTTTCATACTAAAAGCAACAACTATATGTTTACAACAAGCCTTCTTAAGCAAACAGATATAGCAAATAAACAATATAACAAGTCAATTCATATGTGTCAACTCTGCAAAAGTCCAAAACAATGGTTGAAACAGAGTTCAATCAAATAGAAAATCTAATAATAGATTATCTCAGAACACTAGAAGACAATCACATTGAAGGAGAACAAAAATGGTTTTGCACCTTAATTGAAGACAGTGCAACAAACATAGCTTCAGAACTGGCAGATCTAAGTGCAATCGTAAACATTACAGTTATAGATGCAGTAGCAGCCAGGCTCCTCAATATTAATTCTCATACAGTGGTCAAATGGATGTTGGTCAAAAAATATATTAAACAAATCTGGACATTTAACCAACTAGACATGAACATACTAAACAAATACATACTAGAGGACTCACAACAAATTTCCCAGATCATAGATATTCTGCATTTAGCCCAAGACCCACGATACTAGCAAAGTGGAGATCTAGAAGTTACAATATCCATGGGACAACCTGTTATGGAAAACAACAACCTTAACCTTGATATGACACAAGAGGCAACTCAATTTCCTATTCAGGAAATAAACATGGAGATTCAACCAACAATCCATGAAATGATCAAGAAAGTGTCCCAAATCCCAGAAGTAATCATAGAGGATCATAGTAAATTTGATGAAGACAGCAAATCAACATTATCAGATCTATCTAAAGAGGACATTAGAACCATATAGGATTATACAACAAGAAACAGGCAACACTTACCACAAAACCCCTTCTATATCAGCAAGAAAGATCCATATAAGGCTGGAATCCTAACGGCGATAACACCAGGAGACAACAAAGCAGAACAGCTGAAATTTCTAGCCAACATACTCAAGCTTCCATCAAAAAACCAACACTTGATTTAATCGATTTTTTGGAATGGCAATAGATGGTACACTATTTACTTCAAACATAAAAAAGACCTAGAAAACTGTTTAAAAAAGGTCAACCAAAAAAACAAAGGAAGTATCTGATTAGCCACAATTCAAGAATCAAATAATAATAAAATCAAAAGAAATCAAGATGCATCCAACTCAAGCAAAGCAATAACTGCAGAATCATCCAAAGGAAAAACAAATCCATTCAATTTAATAAACAAGAATGGCAAAGTTCAACTGCGAGTTAGATACAATTCAACACCTGCCATTAGTAGGGAAAAACAACTTCAACAAGTTGCAGAAACATTAAAAGTCCCCATAGAACATGAGGACATTCAGGTTCTAGCAATAGGAAGCAACAAATGGATAATCCCGAATTTTAATGACTTAACAAATGCCACCGCCTGCAAACAGCAACTTCAAAACATTTTCTCCTCCCAAAGTATTATTACCAATACCAATAACAAAGCTTTACTCCCATATACTCCATCCGAAAACTCAAATAACAGTCTCATAACTCCTACAACAGAAACAACAAAAATAATCTTAATGGATATTCCAACAGGTTACACATCCAAAAAAATTCAACATGTAATCAAGAAATATGGCAAATCCAGCTCAGTCAAAATAATCAAGAGAAACAACAACTTCCCCAGTGCCATAATTCATCTCCATACAACCAAAACAAACCTAAACTTAACATGGTCTATACCTTTGGACACCACAATAGCAAGAATCGTTCCATGGGAAGATCACCTCTTGATCCTGAAAACTCGCAATCAAGTTACAACAAGACTTTATGAAATTGGTAAAACAACCTCAGCTATGAAAGTAATGAGTGCTACCAAGCACCTCAAAGCCAAAACAGTATACATTCCAACAAACAGTAGAATTGAAAAAAGGAGAAGTTTTGCTATCATCAGTTTTGAAAGTCAAAACAACCTTGACAAAGCCTTATCATCTCACGTAGAGCTCTTTGGATGCAAAACATGGTGGAGTACCAAAGACAATACCAAAGCCAATAAGAAACATTCCAAAAGAAAAGTAAAGCAGGTGTACAAGAACAACGAACCAGCTGAAAACCAATCCAATCACTATACAACAGAAAAGGCACACTCCAAATCTACCTACGATGATAAGACTTCCAAACCAAAATCCAGTACAAAACAACACATCAGAATAAAAGAAATATCCAAACCAGAGAACAAGCAAAAGAAATCAATCAAGAGCCAACCCCACTCAGAGATATGGAACAATATTTAATTCATATTAGAAATGATCGACACCAGATTGGAAAAGTTGAAAAGAGGAGAAAAAAGTAAAATCAAGATCTATAACTGATCTTAAAGGCACACTGGTTGAATTAACATTTACAACTGAGGGAAAAAACAATAACACTCCAGTAGAAATACAAGAACACTCCTCAGTTACAAGCAATATTACTTCTCTTACCAACAATACAAAGATATCCACTCTTATCAATAACTTACCGACAACTCTAGCAGAAATCAACATAGACACCTTCCTTAAAGAACAAAGAAAAATCTTTTACAACAACCTCTTATACTGTATATAGCAACACACAACATTAGAGGAATCACGTGAGAAACAAATCAAGAAATCCTAATCCAAGAACTCAAGGAGGAAAAGATAGATATCATAGGACTCTGTGAAACAAAACTGATCCAAGAAAACCACCAGTTCATATTTAAAAGAAACCTTAACGAATATAAATACTTTTCAAGTATCAACACATCCAATCCCAAAGGAACCGGAGTACTCCTCATAATAAGAAAAGAGTTAGAAAAACATGTAGCCCAAATGGAAAGACTAGATGGCTTTCTAATTGCAGTCAGTTTTCTAAGCAAAAAACACAAAGCCTGGATCGCACAGATCTATTTGCCAAACGACAGACAAAAAAGTAAAAAGATTCAAAAAGAAATTCACACCATAATACAAAACAAAATATGCCAACAATATCAGATCATTATTATGGAAGATTTCAATGCAACCATAAATCCAAGACTTGACCGCAGAAGCATTTTACCTGACAACAATAACTTCTTTCCATTAGATGATCCAGAAATAGATTTCTTCTATTATCTACTTGATTTAAACCTTATTAATCTTCACAAGCTATAGGAAAATAACAACACATCATATACTTGGAAAAACTACTGAAGCTCAAGCAGAATTGATTATATTTGGGGAACACCAATTATAGCTAACAACATCATCAGTTTCAACAATTGAGACTTCACTGAAACCACAAACAGTGATCACATCCTTTTAGAATTTCATATTACTTACGACACCCTCTTTTACAAATCAAATGCACAAGTCCACAATACCAAATGCCAATATGAAAAAAGAATCAAGCTAAAAGATATTCAAACAACAATAGAAAAAGTTCAAAAAAAAAGTGGAGGAAAAAACTCATAACCTCAAGCTGCAAGAAATCACAAAAGAATTCAACGAACTAGAAACTATAAACTCATCCCAGTCTGATCAAATCCAGAACCTGTAGAACTCATTCGAAAAGACCATTATCTCCACAGCCTTCAACAAGCTTCATACAACCTGTAGAACTCCCAGAAGCTTCCAAAGACATCCAATAAAGCCCATAGACAAGAAAGAAAAGCATTTGTTTAAACTTCACAAACAGCTGCACAAAATATACAAGCAATATAAAAACTTGATTCACTTCTCTACTACAGCAGAAACCATATAACAAGTTGAAGACATAACCAGTCAAATCAATACCCTTGCAACAGTAGAACTGCAACTACCATTCAAACCCACTCAACAAGACTCTGAAACAAGTTTTATCTATACAAGACAGATCAAGAAGCATATCCATGATCTTATGCAACTGGTTAAAAAAACTTGTATCAGAGAAGAAAGAAAGAAAACAAATCAAGAAATCACCAAAGCAATAGAATCCAGATGTACTGATCTTAAAAATAATCAAAGACGAATCGTGCAAGTATTAACTGATAACTTTAGAGACAAAATAATAATAGACAGGATCAAGGTAGCTGATGAACTAGGAAGAGAATACCTAACAACAGAAGAAAAAGAAATTCTTCATCAAGCTAAGCTTTATTATCAAAAAGTCTTTAGAAAGCGGAACACCAATTTCAACCTTCTCGATACACAATGAAAAAAACAATATGAACCAAAAGAAGAAATTCAAGAGGAATGGTATAACAAGATAGAAGAAGAAATAAACTTGGTTGAACTAAAAGAGATCTTGCAAGAACTTCCTAATAATAAAACAGCAGGTTCCACCAAAATCAAATACAAGATGTTTAGAAACTTAGGTCCCAATGCAACAAAAACACTCTGTAATTTCTTCAATATATTCCTAAAACACAGTATTACACCATCCACTTGGAAAAATAGTTTCCTATATCCAATATCTAAAGGAAAAGAATGGCAAGGAGATCTAAGCAACACCAGACCCATCATGCTTTTAGAAGCAACTAGGAAATGTTTCACAAAGATCATTAATAACTGACTGGCAACAATTTGCAAGACCAAGAACATCCTAAAAGAATCCAACTTCACAGGACTGCCTGGAGAAAGCACCTTAGAACCAATTCATCTTTTAAACAACATTTGTGAAGACACAAGAGAAAAAAAGAAAGAGCTGTGGATCTTATTTCAGGATACAGCCAAAGCATATGATACAGTTAGTCTAACAATGCTTGAAAAAGTTCTCCAAAGAATAAGAATCCTGTCCAAAATAATCAGACTAATACTAGAGCCATTCACTAACAGAGCAATTAAAGTAATCACAGACGTAGGTTGCACTGAAGAAATCATAGCAGGTGATGGAATTGATCAAGGAGAAACAATTTCTTCACTATTATGAAGAATCTTTTATGACCCTCTATTATGTGAAATCCAAGAAAATCTGGCTCTAGAATATAATATGAGCTGCATGTGGTTAACAGACTTCAGTAAACCAGTCCGAAATGAAATAAACACACAAACACTCTCCATTAGATAGGCAGCCATAGCTTACATGGATGACACAACATGGATTGCCCAATCTAAACAAGACATGGAACATATCCTAGACAGGGCAAACCAATTCTATGCAGCTAATGATTCCCAGATTAATAGTAAGAAATTAGTACTAATAACAATCAATAGCAAAAGTAAAGAACCAAACAAAGTACTTATGGGAATCAACAAAGAAGAAGTCACCGAACTGGATCGAAAACATCATTCTCACTTCTTAGGAATCTGGATTGGAAGCAAATATCATACAAAAGATACAATACATAAAATTCAACAAGAAATACAATCGATAATAACCATTCTCAAAAAGAAAAAAATTACAATAGATACATGGAATACATATGAAACAGAGTTCTAATTCCATATATTGAATATAGAGCACAACACTGTATACTGAACCCCAATATTGCTTATATCCTATCTGCCCAACTATGAACAATCTTAAAACACACAGCCAATATATCCAAAACAATATCCAATTCAACTATTCACCACAAATCACTATATAGATTAAAAGGTATCAGTGAAATACAGCTAGAGAATCATGTTTCCAACTTCATCAATCTGCTTAATGGCTATAGACATCCTAGTATCTCAATAATCATACACCTAAAACAAGTCCAAATTCAATAATGGGAACCAACCAATATACTTGCAGAATCAACAATACAGAAGCAAGCAAAAAACAACTTATTAGCAATGATATTAAATGCAACAAACAGTATAGAAATAACATATCTTGATTCATATTGGAAAGACAAATTTCAATGGAAAGAAGGAGTCCATCCAATAAAAACATTGCTGAATGACCAATCAATATACAAATGTACAGTCCAATCTATGAGAAAACACAATATAATGTTTGTCGATCAACTTGTAAAAGCAGAAACTAACACTCTCCTAGACTGGAAACTCATACAATCTTTACACAGTCATAATAGAGGACCCAAATCTTATTGATACAAGAAAGTTCAAATACTTATCACCAACGAGTATGGAGTTTTAAACAAGAGTAGCAAAACAAAAAATGGACAAATCAAGATAGAGACATTTTCACCCACTCATCTTAACAAGATGTAAGAAAATGGGAATGGCAAGTATAACTAAAAGAAACAAATGAACTTATCTGATACAAACGCAAGGGGATTGCAAATTCTATAGGACAAGAAAAGAAAATGTATCAAGTGAGCAATACAAGTACCAGTTCAACAAAGCTTATTCAAGCAATCTCAAGTTCAACAGGCATATTCAGAAAAGGACCATCACTATTATTTAACTGGATTAACAAGATCTCCAAACTGAGGAAAAGTAAAGAACCATATATTCCCATAGAAACTCATGTACTGGAAAGCCTAGCCAGATCAAACTTCCCGCTTAGAACAGATCCAGCTTCCAGCACATTCAAACTCATTGGTATTGAAATAATAGACTACGGTACCCAACTCATACAAGAAAATATCAAAACCCCAGAACTCAGTCAAGAACTAAGCATAGAATACAAGCTCAACAAGAATAGTCAGTATCAAGGAATATATCAATTCTACACTGATGGATCAGTAGGCAAAACCTGAGATCTAATGATAAAGATGGGTGCAGCTTGACTTCAAACCAAGGGACCCTATCTAGGAAGAACCTTTCAAACTGGGATAGACAATTGATCATCACCAGCAAAAGCAAAACTCACAACAATCTTCTTGGCAATTCTCGTAGTACCAAACAGAAGCAAAATGGAAATCCAAACAGATAGTGCCAATTGCATTAACACATATCAACAGCTAAACAACTCCCACCCAAAAAAACACCATCAGAAGAAAGATGAAATTCCCAATTGGCAACCCTGGATACGAATATTAAACACAATTTCTAAAAAAGAAATCCAAGTAACACTAGTTAAAGTCAAAGCATATGATCAAGACATAGCCAACAATCAAGTTGACCAACTGGCTAAGGCAGCTAAAGAAGAGCAAACAATCATTTGGAAAGAATTACACAAATCGCTTCCAATCTCGACTCCCTTCTGAAACAATATTCCAATAGATACATTGATAAGATCGTTCATTAAAGATTTACATGAGAGGAAAATACTGATACAATGAACTAATCAAAATAAAATCCAAGCCAGATGGAAGGAGGAAATTCAAAATCCAGAAGAAACCAAATAAAAAGAATTCTAGAAAAACTGCAAAGGGAAAGATACTCTTCACACCTTATTCAAGCAAATGAAAGACAGGACGTTCAAGATCAAACTTATTCACAATGAACTTCTTATACTAGACAACATATCCAAACACAAAGAAACAAGCTACAATGGACATACAAGATGCGTATTTTGCAAAGTAAAAGAAAAAACACTAGATCATTTGTTAACATGCAAAAAAACCAGGACTCACAGAGAAGAAATGTGGATGCTCTTATAAGAAAAAATTATTAAAACATGAATTTCCAAGTACTCAACTGCAGACATGTTAAAATAGGAAAAATCATCCAACTATTAGAACAATAGAAAAGAAGAAGTGTAGAATTTGCTAAAGAAATAATCAATTTGAGTATTTAATTATGGAAAAAGAAAGATATTTCAGATTGGAAAACACATTTTCAGACTGTAAAGATTTTCCACACTAAGACACGTAACCTGCTAAGCAAGACATCCAAGACATGGTGCAAGCTCCTTAGGCAACATATATGGAATCCAAGATGTGAAAAAGTACAGGAATATAAACAGTCTCTGAAACTCAAAACAGGAAAAGGAAAAGAGAAAGAGTTAGAGTTAGCAATACTTTCAAAATAGCAAAAACCTATAAGCCCTTATCAAAGAAATGAAGGAAGTAGTTTTATACATATGGCATAAATTATTTTGCTGTTGACTCAATTCCCAAAATCCTCAAAAATAATTGTGTCATAACTCAATTAATTGCGTCAAATAATTGTGTCAATTGTGTCAAAGATCTACAAATTTCAGCAACATGTATAAGTAATCCACAAGAGAATGAAAAGAATCCACCCAAGAACTACTCCCTAGCATTATCAAGCTTCAGCAAAAAAGAAACCAACCAAGTAAGCTCTCCAGATGATGGAATAGAAAAAGAAAGACTAACTGAGAAACTTAAAGAAATCCTGTGGAACAAAATCAAGGAAGGAAAAAGATGGTTAGGAATATAAAACGTAATCAAGATTTTGAAAAGACAAACTGTAGTGATGAACTGCAGACAATGATTTCAAACATACTTCAAAACAAGTATATGAGAATGAGCAACTTTATTTATTTTCAAGATCATATTTAGAGATAACTTTATATAAGACGGGTATTCAAGTATTGTATGTAAAAAATTTGTGCATAAAAGTTGTTAAACCAATATGTATTCTTCATTAAGATTAAATAAACTCTCAAAATACTTGTTTGATTACGGAAAAAAAAAATTAATATCAAATTGCTTATTAAAACAGTAGTTATAAAAATCATATGGATGTCAAAATTTTAACAAAAAAATTAAAAAATTTTCGTTCAGAAAAAAATCATTAAATGTAATAATAAAAGTTTATTTAAATTTAATAAAAATTTAGCCATATATAGAATTCATTATGAGGAACAAGTTTACTTAATATATAAAGGTTGTTTTATTAATAAAATAAAAAGTTTAATATATGACAACTATTTTCATTTAATTATAATAATTCTTAAATGGTCCTTCATTTATTGGAAGGGACTGTATATAAACTTTATAAAAAAGTAAAGTAAAAAAAAAAAGTAAAAATCAAATATATATTATAAAAAAATAAATAAATAAATAAAATAGATATATATATAATTAAAAAATTTTTCAAAAAAAAAATTATGAAATATAAAAGAAAAGTAAAAAAAGAGTTTTTTTATTATATTTATTTATTTATATTATTAAAAATATAATCTATAAATCTATTATTATATTATAATTGTTAATTATATAATATTATAAAAAATAATATAAAAAAATTTTTAAAAAAATTTATAAATTAATAAATTGTTTATTTATTAAATAGAATTAAAAATTTTAGTTTTTAATAAAATTATAATTTGCAAATAATTTTAATAATTATATATTATAAATTTAAATTGTCTTATTATTTTTTAAAAATAAAAAACAAAATAATATTTTTTATAAAATTTTTAAAGTTAAAATATAAAAATAACATAATAAAAAACTAGTGATGCATAAGGTGTAAAAAAATTTTAATAAAAAATATTTAATAAATTTTTACTTTTTAAAAATTTTAAAATATAATAGTAATGACAATCAATATTATAAAAAAATAAATCCAATAAATTATATAAATAGTATTATTTTATAACAAATTATTTATAAATTATAAAAAAAAAATTTCGAAAGAATAAAAATAATTAAATTATTAATGTTTATAATATTATAATGTATATATTTAATTATATATGTATATATTTATATTAATATTTGTATCAAATAATGAAATCGAATTTCTAAAATAAAAGTGAAACTTAATAAAAAAAATTTTAAAATAAAAAATCTCTTGATATAAGAGATTTTTTATACTGCATTTTATTTGACATGCTTTATAAAAGAATTTCTTTTATAAAAATAATTATAATTAAAATCAATGTTTTCTTTATAAAGTTTCACTTGTTATTTTTATAAGCGATCAATAAAATATTTTTTTTAAATTTAAATAATTTTTATAATACTTAATAATAAGTTTAAAAGTCATTAAGGTCATTACACATGTTTCTATTTAATGAAGTCATTAAATACAACATGCGATAATCATTACATAATTATATATAGGTATGTTACTTCGTGGTGTCTTTAATCCAATCTAAATAACTCTTACTTCCACTGTCAATCTGCTCAATAAATACGTGTTATTAAAGCATTTTCAAAGAAAAAATTTTGAAATGTATTTATTTACCTTGATTGCGATAACTTCGGGCACCTCGTACCCGTGATTCTTTATGACATATTCAGTAACTTCTTGGACATGTTTCTCTTCTGTTTTAATCAAAAGCATTTGTTCCGTTGTCTCTTCAATCTTATTATCCCACCCTGCCAAAATAAAATCCTAAGTAATTTCAGAAGAGAATCTCGTCATATTTCGGAAACTTACAGTAAAGTGAGGTTATACCGTGAACGATGTTCACGCATGCCGCCAGTTTTCCTTCAACTAAGCCTTTTATCATGCAAGAAATCAGTCCAGATCGGGAAAAAAGGAACTTATAAACGAAACCTTTTACAGACCTCTCGATAATTTTTTTGCCACCGTATTATTCGGGCAAGTAACAAAAACGACACGTGCCGATACTGAGTTTTCTTGGAACATTCTTGAAGAAATTCCAGAATAATTCGTAGAAAATAATTGAGGTGTTATTTGAGTCAAAAGTAAGGAACAGGTAATAACTTTAGCAGTAGAGCTAAAAGATAAAAAGTTTCTTATGCGAAATCTGTTCGCAAGCATTTTTTTGAATTCGTTTAGACCATCTTATGATATTTGTGTTGTGTCACTATCAACGAAATCTGGTTCCATTAAGAAAGATTGTCATATTGTCAAATCTATTGTATTGTTAAAGAAAAATGCAGAGGATCACTTTATTGTTTTACATTAAAGGCATGAAAGTCGTGAAACGCTATGAAACGTATGTACCCCGTATTAGGTATCACCTAGCATAAACGCACTTTCATGAAATATCGATGCATTGTAATCAACTATTAATTAACACTGGTCTATTGGACTGCAACGACGTAAATGACGACCACTCAGTTATCGAAACGGTGTCCCAGTTGTCAAAGGAAATATATAGAAGAAAAAGGACCTTGGTGCAAACAATGTGATCTCCCAAAAGGATGGACAAGTGGTAACGACGAAATTGATGATTTTATCAAAACAACGCAAAATAAGTTGGGAGATTTTTACGAAGATTGTTTTTTGGAATGGATTCCTTTCGACCGCCTCCGTAATCTATACAAAATTGGGAAAGGCGGGTATGGGACCGTCTATTGTGCAGACTGGATTGATGGAAAAAGGTGTTGGGATCCGTCTACTGTTCCACAAACAAGGACTAGACAGCCCTGTAAGGTGGCATTGAAGAGTTTAAACGACGGAGAAAATTATCGACTTTTTCTAGAGGAAGTAAGAAATAAATTATAATTTATTAATGGTTTCCTAATCACCTTTTTAAAACGAGACCGTCCTTTAATTACAAGGTTCGTTCCCATTACGACGCGCATAACAGTTCTATTTATGAAAATCCTTTTCCTATGTATGGTATCTCTAGAGACCCAAGTACACAAGAATATTTGATAGTTATGCCGTTTGTAGAAAATGGTAACTTGCGTACGTACATAAAAAATAATTTTCGCTTATTAGATTGGAAATTTAAACTCTACATGCTCTATACCATCGCAATTCGACTTGATCGTATTCATAATATGGAAATGATTCATCGAGATTTGCATGGTGGAAATATACTTGTGATAATTGGAGAAGATGGTTTCGGAAGAGGCGAAATAACAGATTTCGGACTGTGCTTACCCGAGAGAAACGTTGGAAATGGTGAAGTCTATGGTGTCTTACCCTACGTTGCCCCAGAAGTATTAATAGGGAAGGTGTACAGTCAAGCAGCTGATGTATATGCTTTCGGTATTATTATGTGTGAGATGACCACCGGAGAACCAGCATTCTGTGATCGTGCACATGACGCGGATTTAGCTCGCGAGATCCTAGACGGATTACGACCCAAGATTCTTGAAGGCACCCCTCTGGAATATGTGAAGTTGGCGAAACGTTGCCTTGATATTGATCCAGAAAAACGCCCTCTTATATGGGAGATTCGCAATTTTTTTACTAATCGCCGTACCGCCCCTCCGCAGGAATATCGAGAAGCGGATAAACTCATAAAGAATTCATCTCCACGCCCGACTCGTTATCCTGATGAGATCTACACTAGTCGACGTTTAGATCTTACAACTTTAAACCAATCCGATATGCTCTCGATTCAAGGTGAAAGTACATCCGGCAAGAAACCTATCTTTTTTTCGGATTCTGGTCAAATAAATTTGGAGATTCCAGATCTCCTTGACTCTTAGATCTCGGCCGCTGTTACATAACGTTATGGAAATATAAATCAACTCCTAGATTTTGTAATTTCATATTTCTTGTCAAAATAATAATCGATGGTAATATCAAGCCCTATTTTATATCTTTCTCAGAAAACCTTTTTATTTAAAGCAAAATGTATATATTAAAGCAAACGCACAAATTGTTTAGGTATAAAAATTTAAATTAATTTATAAGATATATACGTAATTATTATATTTTTCCAGTTATTTTGATTAATAAAAAAAATTAAACATTTCTTATCAACTGGTCGTTGGATTATATTGTTTGTTATTAGATTTATTCAAGTTGATTAAGATATAGTGGGGACAAAAAAACCACCTAAAATTAAAATTTATTTTTATTAATAATTTAATAATTAATCAATTAATTAAAGATATTATATATATTATATATATTTATTTAAAGATATAAAGAATAAAAAAATTTTTTTAAATATATTAAAATAATATTATTAAATTTATTAAAAGAAATAACAATTAAAATTTTTAATTTTTTTATCAATTACAAAATAATAATAATAATTAATTATTGAAATTATTTCAATATATAAATTAATCAACAATATATTAATAAAATTTTGAAAAAAAATTTTTTTAATTTAATATTAAGTTATTTACTTTTTGATAAAACTCAATAAAAAAATTTTTAATAATAAACAGATGTTTTTATTATATTATAAAAAAACATTATTATTTTATTAATAATTTTATAAAAAATTATTAGTTAAAGTTAATATATATAAAAAAAAAACTTTTTCCTACTCCCCTTTCTACATTTGAAAATTTCCTTTTTAGGAAATTTTTGAGTTGTTTACTCTTTCTTTGTCTTCTCCTTTTCCTTTTCTTTATGCCCCCTTCCCATATCTCCTTATTTTCCTTCCTCTATTCTTTTCCTTCTCTTCTATATACTTTTTTTTTTTACTTTTACTCTTCCTTTCCTTTTTACTCTTTTCTTCCTACCAAAGTTAGATTTTTCCTTTTCCCTAAAGGTTTTCCTTCCTAAGTCTCTCTCTTCTTTGAAAACTCTGTTTCCATAACATTACTCCTCTGGTCAGTTGATTCCCTTTTCTCAAAGACTATATCAAGAAGCGGTTATCTTTCTTAGAATGTGAGCCTTAGAAATTTTTCTCTCTTCCATGGCTTCTCAGAAAAAGAATGGACAGCTCACCCCCTTCAAAAAATCAACATAATCATCATTACCAAACCCGACATTGTTTACCAATCAGTGGTTAGATTAGATACATCCAAGAAACCTCTATACAACTATTATTATCTGAAAGTACCTAAGGAGTTGTGCTCCACAGTATTCAGAGTAAAATAGCAGCCAATGCCAATGTAACTAGCATTAAGTTAGGTTAGTTACAGGTATCATGCTGGTGATTGGGGAACTTAGTAGAGTAATACGTGATGATCAGGGATTCTAGTTACCTCTGCAACACAAGCTGGTGACAACAACGAAGTTTCTTACTCACCCCTCTGACAAATTAAATCTATTGTATAAGATTAAGTTCTGGCGTCATTAAGAAAACCAACAAAAACTTTATCCATAAGACACTTTTGCCACACTTGAAGCATAGGTGTGTCAAATTCTTTTTGTAACTTGGAGACAAACTTGTATAAAGTGGCTATAGTTAAAGATGGGTCCTTAAATTAAAGGCGAGGACATAATTCAAATGTCCCTCACTATTAAAAAAATTTTTTTTTAAATATAAGGTCAAAAAAAAACTACCTACAAAGGTTTTTTACAATTTAGGCCACTTGATCCAAGTGTTTTTTGAATTATGTTCCTATTAAAATAATGAATAAATAATTATGTCCCTTCAAAAGAGACATAATTGATCTGCAAAATTTTATATGCTAAATAGTTTAGGAACCCATCCTTAGCTATAGTACCTTTATGTAAAAAGGTACTTATTTTCTATTATCTCCAACACTACTCTGCTTACCATATATCAAGTCTTATTTGAAAAGCAGACATATTAATCCTAATCATAACTTGAAGGCCAACCTGTATATATTGACTGCAGCATTTTCATGTGATTAGGTATTTATTTAATTTCAAGTAGCTGGATGCCATTTATAACAAAATATAGATTTTTGAATTTTTTTTTTTTTGTATTTTTTGAATAGTGCTAAAAGAGCATAGGGGTTGGGTCCCATATGGAAGTCTTGTATTAAACTCTTTCTAACAAAGAAAGGCATATGTCATGCTATTGATTATTGTACCTTATGTTATAAGTGAAAATATAATAAATATAATAAAGTATAATAGCCATTTGCTCTTTTCAAAAAAAAAAAAGTTAATATATATATTGTATATATAGTATTAAAAATATATAAAAATTTTTTATCAAATTTAAAATATAAAAAATAATATTTTTAATTATAAAAAAATTTATAAAATTATTAATTAATTATTTAAAAAAACTATTGAATATTTAATTATTTTTTTAATAAAATATTATTTATTGAATTAATATAGCTTAATATTAAACTAAAAAAATTTTTTAAAAAAAATGTTTTATTAATATAAAAATTATAAAAAATATATTTTAAAGTTTATTAATATATAATTAATTTATATATTGAAATAATTTAAATAATTTATTGTTATTATTTTTTTGTAAATAATAAAAAAATTAAAAAAATTAATTTATTGTTTTTTTTTAATTAAAATTATATAATATTATTTAAAAAATATATATATATATATTTATTTAACATTAATTCAAAAAAAACTCTTTCCCGTACACAACATTTTTCTTAAAAATTTCCTTTTATAGTAATTTTTTCAAAATTAAAGAAAT
>CAJVPV010001124.1:0-17164 GCA_910591835.1 Acaulospora morrowiae
TACTTATTTTTTGCCAAATGTTATATTTTTTTTTGCCGAATTATTGTGTTTTTTTTAAGTGCCGAGTGGCATAAATTAGACCAAATAACAAAACTTCAGTATAAACTTTTATTAATAAATTTGGATTTAATCGGCTATAATTCGGCAGCCGAATAATCCAATTTGGATTAGTGAATCCTACCACTAGTTTTAAACCACCTAATCTATTAGGTCCAGTCTCAACTGCATCCATTATGAATGGGGCATGTTGTGAAATATTATTATAGAGATTGATTTCAGTATTTTCATTTGCTGTTATTATTGATTCTCAAGATATACTATTAGTATAGCACAACAATACCATTTTCACCACCTGTGAAACTGGTATTCTTACTTGGATTCTGATTTAATTTTGTATATCCTCACTAGACTCACTTGGTTTAACAATTTTTGTCTAGCCTTCTTACCACCTGTGGCTGATACTTTGCCCATTAATCATATAATTAAGTTCCATGGAACATCACCATTGAGATAGATCTACAAGCTCCAGATTGGAATAGATCAGCTTAGAATTAACCTCTTTATGTTATGTGACGGAGTTTGCCATCGCCAGTTTGGATTAAAGTTTGTTGGCTTATTACCAGAGTTAGACCAGAAGCCTTTTCTTATGCAACTTTCCTTGCTTTGATCTGTTTTCAGCTCGCGATCGTTGAAAAGACTAGAGATCCCATCTTCAACTTCACATTCAAATTCTCTTTATAAAATTATCAGTTTTAGTTTATATTAAAATCAAAATATATCTCAAAGCTACTTTGAAGTAAGATTAATTGTCACTTTTTAATCTATAGTTCTAATAATAGATCACTTATTATTAAAACCTTTTTGAAGAAACAATTAAAGAAATCTGACATAAAATAGAATTCAAGTCAGATAGTTGATGTTCTGCCATCCAAACTTCAATAACATGGAAACACAACAATATTACCAAATGAAAAATTATATTCTTAACAACAAACTGCCAACAAATATAAATAACAATCAACAAAAACATTTACAATCACAAAGCAACTTTTTCAAAGTTAAAAACAATCAACTTTATAAGAAAGATAGAAGAAGAAAAACCTGAAATTAATTACTCAAAGTCATTCAAAAACATGAAATCAAAGCAATACTTTATTTGATGCACAATCATTCTACTGGTACACATTTGGGAATTGATAAAATCTTTGAAAAAATTCATAATCAATACTATTAGCCACAGATATTCGAAAATATTAAAAACTATATTCGATTATGTGACCAGTGCCAAAAACTGAAAGATATAGAACACCAGGATTTTTGCATCCTATTCCTGTTGAAGAACCCTTTTCCAGAATTGAAATAGATATTGTAGAACTTTTACTAATCACCAAATAAGGAAACAAGTATATTGTCATTGCAACAGATTACTTTACCAAATGGTCTAAAGCAGAAGCAATCTCTGAAGCTATTGGAAAACGCATAGCAAAATTCATCTATCAAGTTATTATCTGTAGACATGAATGCCCAAAACAAATCCTGTCTAATAAAGAAATATATTTTCAAAATGAAACAGTAGATGGATTACTTAAACAATTTAAGATAAGACATTTATTATCCACGCCATATTATCCTCAAACTAATGGATTGGTTGAATGATTTAACAAAACTTTGTGTGAGTCACTTGCAAAGTTAACTAAAGGCAAAGAAGATTGGGACCAACACATTTCATCAGTACTTTTTGTTTACAGAACAGCAAAACAATCTTCTACAAAAATAATACTATTTATTTACTTTATGAATAAAAATCTCAAATGCCCACAACAAACATGAATAAAATATTGCAACTAACAATTATTAATTGATTGTATATTTTATTAAAAGAACTTCCACAACAACAGGAACAAGCAGGAAGAAATATTCACAAGGAACAACAAAGACAAAAATAATGATTTGATCAAAAAGTAACAAAGTACAAAAAATCCAAAATCATAAATAAAATGTTAATGTATAATGTTGCCAAAGACAAATACTTTACAGGACAATTTAAATCAAAATGAAAAAGACCTTTATATATCCATAATGTCTTGCTCAATGATGTCTTCAAGCTTAGAACGATAAAAGGAAAAGTTCTTGCTACTCCTATCAATATCTTTCTTTTGAAACTATATTTTGACGGATCAGCCTGAGAACCTAGTATATATATACAGGAAGAAGCATCCTTTAGCTACTGAAAAGTTCAGTACCTAGGTTACACAACGTGAATGCAGATGCTTAAGTAACCCAATTTTCTACTTGTACCTAATCCAGCATAAGTATTACTGAATTCTTGAACAAAAAAGAAGACCTGAAAAAACTAGAGAAATAAGCGAAAGATGCAGTATAATGGAAGTGACCCACAGAGTGCTCCCTGTCCATTACAGCTAGCCCACAAAGCATACTCAGCAACTACTGCATCTCTCACAATGAATCCATAAACTTTGAAGAAGAAGATATAAGAAAAACGAAATAAAAAGCAAATCTCTAGTTAAATGAGAAAGAAAAAAAAGACCTGTTAAAGAGAGCAGGTGCAGGATTTTCCAACAGGCAAAGAAAACCCTTCAGACAAGATACTTTGTTCCTTAAGTTTAAGTTTTTCAACTCTAACTCCTTATTGAGGTTGTAAAGGGAGCATGCATCTCGAAGTATCTCCAATTCTCTTTTTAATCTTTTCATTTCTGGTTTCAAAGTCCTAAACTTTTCTCTTTGACAAACTTGATGCTCCAAGACTCGAACCCTTTCTTGAAGTAAAATAATTGTCTTCCAGGATGAATCCTTGAGACCAGAGTGAGTTAGGCAAGTACTTCTTGACAAGCAGTTTTCTCTTGGCATTTTTAGAAAAATTTTGAATTGAAGATTACTTGCCAAACAATTTTCAAGAAAACCTTAAGTACATAACTTGGTAGAATCTCAAAAATACTTATAAAAATCTATAAAAAGAACAGCTGCTCCAAACAACATGCTCCTTTTTCAAATTTGAATATTTTTAATATGCAACTAATAATTCCCATGGCTGCTTATACTATTTTGGTCAAAGATCTTTTACAAAACACTTCTAAAGATATAGATGTTGTACCAGCCTTTTATGATCTCCTGCAAACTACTGAAATACAACTTTTGAATACCTATTAGAAGTTACAAAGTCATCTCAAAGAAAAAACAGGATTATAACTCTTGTGTATGCTTACTATCTTGATGAATTATTGAAAACAACTTCTAACCAAACACAGAAATCCTACTTAAATTCACAGATCATCAGATATTATTCTTTAGCTTTTATACATATATATTACTTTTTTAATAAAGTTGAAATTCATCAAATTTATAGGACCCAATCTACTACTCTTTGCTTAATTAGACAATTGTTCCACTCTAATTTTATTATCTTAACACAAGATTAAATTTGTAAAACTTATAGATTAGTGGAGAAGAATTGTTATACTTGATTTTCGCTCAAGATCTTCAATACCTCTTGTCTAATTTTCACTAGCATTAACCCTTGAAATGTTAGCTGTTCTAGAATAGTTTTGTATTACAGATTTGTTACTGCACCTTTGGCATCTATTGTATCTATTGTATCTTTACTATTTCTAAAATATTTCCATTTTTTTTATCTTTACTTTCTATATTATCTTTACTGAAGTATTTATTTATATAAATATTATTATAATTGAATATTTTGACAAAGATGGTATTTATATCTTAATTTATATTTTTACTATAACTTATATTTATTCTGTATGAAAATATTATAACTAAAACATATATACAGTATAAAGACTTCAATTTTGCCTAGGAATTAGCAAGCTTGAACTTATATTTTATTGAATAAATAACTTGACCTTTACAAAACAAATTATCATTGCCTCTTTTGCCTAATCTCATATACCTTAGAATTGTACTAATTTGTACTCCTCTAGGAACTTTAGCATATCACATTGGTCCTGTCTATCTAAAGTACCTTTTTGTTACTAGTTCTTTGTTTTTATCTTTCTCCTGAGGTAAAAACAATATATGACAATATAGATAGTATAGGCAAGCTAGTATTAAACTTGTTACTATTGCATATAAGAAATATTGTTTCTTTTATAATATATACTTTTTAAATATATAAATCAAATAAAGAAATAATATTTATTTAAGAAAAAACTTGAAAAAACATATAACCCAAGTAGAAAAACTGAATAGTTTTTTAATTGTAATTAACTTTTTAAATAAATAACAAGTTTTAAATTACATAAATATATTTTTCAAATAATAGACAAAAAAGCAAAAAGATCTAAAAAGAAATTTCTATTATAATACAAGACAAAGTCTAATAATAATATCAAATTATAATTATAAAAGATTTAATACTACAATAAATTCAAAACTAGATTACAAAAATACTTTACTTAATAATAACAACTTCTTTCTATTAGATGATCCAAAAATAGATATCTTTTACTATCTTTTAGACTTGAATTTTATTGATCTTTACAGATTATAGAAAAATGATAATACAATATATATTTGAAAAAATTATTGAAGTTTAAATAAAATTGACTATATTTGGAAAATATTTCTTGTTACTAACAATATTATTAATTTCAACAAATGAGATTTCATAGAAACTACAAATAGTAATCACAATCTTTTAAAACTTCATATTACCCAAAATATTCTTTTTTATAATTTCAATTTCAACTTGATTATCTATAATATAAAACTCAATATGAAAAAATAAGTAAATTTAATAATATAATCAAACAGCAATAGGAAAAGTTCAAAGAAAAAGTGAAGAAAAAAATTCTTAACTTTAAGCTATAAGAAATTACAAAAGAATTCAATAAATTAAAAACTATAAACATCTTTCAATTTGATCAAATTCAAAATTATGGATTTTATTTGATAAAATTATTATCTCTATAGTTTTTAACAAGTTTTATACAGTTTGCAAAACTCCAAGAGATATTCAAAAACATATAAGAAAATTTATAAACAATAAAAAAAATCTTTTACTCAAAATTCACAAACAATTATGCAACATATACAAATAGCAAAAAGATTTGACATAAATCTTTATACTGTATCAATAGAAACTCTATAGCAAATTGAAAACATAACAAGTCAAGTTAATACTCTAGCAGTATCAGAATTACAATCACTATAAATACCTTTTTAACAAAATTTTGAAACACATTTTATTTATATAAATCAAATTAAAAAATATATTTAAAAACTAATACAACTGGTTATAAAAATATATATCAAAGAGAAAAAAAAAGAATCAATCAAAAAATTATCAAAGCAATAAAATTCAAATGTGCTAACCTCAAAAACAATTAAAGACAAATTATTTAAGTATTGATAAACAACTTTAGAGACAAAAAGACAATTGATAGAATAAAGATAACTGATAAATTAGAAAGAGTATTTAATTATGGAAAAAAAAGAAATTCTTTATCAAATCAAACTCTACTATTAAAAAGTCTTTAAAAATAAAATATCAACTTCAATTATTTTGACATGCAATGAAAAAAGCAATATGAACTCAAAACAGAAATTTAAGAAGAATAATATAATAAAATAAAATAAGAAGTAAATATAGAAGAACTCAAAGAGATATTGCATAAACCTTTCAATAATAAGATAGCAGATCCAATAAAGATCAAATATAAGATATTTAAAAACTCAAGTTTAAAAGCAATAAAAATATATTGTAGCTTCTTTAACATATTTTTGAAATATAATATTATACTATTTATTTAAAAGAATAGTCTCTTATATTTAATATTCAAAGAAAGAGAATGGCAAGAAAATTTAAACAATATCAAATCTATAGTACTCCTAAAAACAATAAGAAAATACTTTACAAAAATTATTAATAACTGATTGACAACAGTCTATAAGATTAAAAATATTTTAAAAGGATTAGACTTTGCTAAACTGCCAGGAAAAAGTATTTTAGAACCAACTCAACTCTTAAACAATATTTGTGAAGATACAAGAGAAAAAAAAAAGAGTTTTGGATCTTATTTCAAAATATAGTAAAAGTATATAATATAGTCAGTCTAACAATACTCAAAAAAAAATATTATAAAGAATAAAAATTCTATTCAAGATTATTAGACTGATATTGGAGCTATTTATCAATAAAACAATTAAAATAATTATAGATATACAGTAGTCAATATAAAGATTTAGAATTTAATCTGGTTCATAAAAAACTACATAATAATATTAATTTTGACTCCATATAAAATTGATATCATTTTTTTATATCAAAGTCTCATACATTATATTTACTTTTGTTCTCTGTCTGTTTTTGCACCCTTTAATAAAAAAAATGAAAATATTACACAATTCTAGACTTTCAGCATAAAGAATAGTTGTAAGTAAGCTTTGGACTAATAATATATTGAAGCCTGCTGAAATTATATTAATAACAGGTTTTTCGAAAACTGCAGTATATAATATTATTAATCGGCTTAAAAAAGATCAACCATCATATCACTTCCCATTCCAGGAAGATTTCAAATTCTCTTGTCTTCACAAAAATATTATCTTGACCAGATTGTTCAAACAAATAATATTGCTATCATAGCTGAAATGACTGAAAGGCTTGTTCAAAAAAACTCCAATACAAAGGTTTCCATTTGCACTATTCAGTGCATATTAAAAAAAAACCTTCAGTTTATTATTTGCTATCCACTTTGGATCTCTCTTCTCTGTTCTTCTTATATCATTGCCCAACTTGAATGGGCTTAGAATTATGTCCATGACAATTGGATCCACACTATTTTTTCAAACAAAAAAACTTTTCAGATGTTCTGAAACACCCAATTAGTAAGACATTGTTATGGAAACCCATGACTATGCTATAGCTTAGTAAAGCATCTCTATAAAATTTATCTTTAGGGTGCATTTTTTGCATGAGGGTCAATTTCATTGTTTTTTTTCACAAAAAACCTGAATGCATAAAAATATTGACAAATTTTAGAAATTTAACTGTTTTTTAAAATCTCCTAAATGAGACATAGGTTGTGTTTTTAACAAGATAACACTCTGGTCCACATGGTGGGCATTATGCAAGATTTTTTTGTGACCCACAGAATTTAAATTCTTGATTGGCCCTTAAATTCATTAGATTTGAATTCAATTAAAAATTTGTGGATGATACTTAAGAGTAAGGTCAAAAAAAAGGTAAATGTTTGACTAATAAAAAAAAATACTTTTAACAAGTAAGTTTTAATCAATAATTTATTAAGAATGGAAGGGTTTAGATTTGAATATCTTTCTTAGGTTGGAAACAAGTATGAAAAATCGACTTTTAGAGGTGATTAAGTGTAAAGGAAAAAATCAATTATTAAGCTTTTCATATTATAATAATCATATTAAATAATATGTACACAAAATTTAAGCAATTAGTATAAATAAATTAAAAATTTTTTCCTTATAGGAAAAAATTCTGGATCTTTATGTTAACCATTGTAGGTTTTATTAAAAAAGTAATAGCAAAAAATGAAATTGATCAAGAAAAAACAATTTTTCCATTACTTTGAAGAATCTTTTCTGATTCTTTTTTATATAAAATTCAAAAAAACCAAATCTCAGAATATAATATGAACTGTACTTAATTTACAAATTTTAGCAAAACAATTCAAAACAAAGAAAATATATAAAAGTTTTTTATTAGACAGGTGACAATAGCATATATAGATAATATAATATAAATTGCTTTATCTAAATAAAATATAGATTATATTTTAGAAAGGGTAAATCAGTTCTATGCAGATAATAACTCTCAGATTAATAGTAAAACAAAGAGCCAAACAAGATACAAATGGAAATCAATTAAGAAAAGATTATCAAACTAAATCAAAAACATTATTTTTATTTCTTAAGGATCTAATTTGGAAACAAGTGTCATATGAAAGATACAATTCACAAAATTTAATAAGAAATTTAATTAGTAATATCTATTCTCAAAAAGAAAAAAATTACAAACAAACATATGAAATATATATTAAACAGAGTCCTAATTCCATAAATTAAATACAAATTATAATACTGTATACTTAACTTTAACATAGCATATATCCTATTAGTACAATTGCAAATGATTTTAAAATATATTACCAACATATCTAAAACAATATCTAACTTAACAACTTATTGCAAATTATTATACAAATTAAAAAATATTAACAAAATTTAATTAAAAAATCAATCTTTAACTTTACTAGCTTGCTTAATAACTTTGGATATCCAAGTATTTTTATAATTATTTATCTTAAACAAGCTCAAAATTTATAATAAAAACTTATAAATATACTTATAAAATCAACAATACAAAAGTAATCAAAAACAAATTTGCCAATAGCAATTCTCAAAGCTATAAACAATATAGAAATAATGTATTTCAATTTTCAATAGATAGATAACTTTTAATAAAAAAGAGAAGCTTATTTAATAAAAACATTATTAAATACTTGATTAATATATAATCATATAGTTCAATTTATAAAAAAATATAACATTATATTTGTTAATTAATTTATAAAAATGAAAACCAATATTCTCTTAAGTTGAAAGCTAATTTAATTCTTATATAGTTACAATAGAGGACTTAAATCCTACTGGTATATAAAAGTTTAAGAATATATAATCAACAAATTTGAAGTTCTTAATCCAAATTGGCAAAATAGAGAATAGATATATTAAGACAAAAACATTTTTTTTCCAAATGTTTTAACTAGATACAAGAAAATAGAAATGGCAAGTATAATTAGAGAAAAGAAACAATCTTATCTGATATAGAAACAAAGGAATTGTCAATTTTATAAAGCAAGAAACAAAGATTTTTCAAGTAACCAATACAAGTACCAATTTAATAAAACTTATTTAAATAGACTCAAATTTAACAAATCTCTCTAAAAACAAATAATTACTGTCATTTAGTTGAATTAGCAAGATTTTCAAGCTAAGAAAAAGAAAAAACTATACATTTATATTGAGACTTATTTACTTGAAAGTTTAGCTAAATCAGATCTTATATTTAAAACAAACTTAAAGCTTAATATATCCAAATTCATAGGAATTGAAATAGTTAATTATAGAATTCAAATCATACAAGAAAATATCAAAACCTCTAAATTAAATCAAAAATTGAATATTAAATACAAGCTTAACAAAAATAGCCAATATCAAGAAACATATCAATTCTATATTGATGGATTTATAGATAAAACTTGAAATCAAATAGTTAAAATAGATATAGCTTAATTTCAAATTAAAGAATCTTGTTTAGAAAGAACTTTTCAAACAAGAATAAACAACTGTCCATTATTAGCAAGAGTCAAATTTATAACAATTTTTCTAATAATTTTAACAGTATCGAATAAAAGTAAAATATAAATTTGAATAGACAGTACCAATTGTATCAATACATATTAGAAGTTAAAAGATTTTTATCTAAAAAACATTCTTAATTGGCAACTTTGAATGTATATATTATATATAATTTTGAAAAAGAAATTCAAGTAATATCTATCAAAATCAAGACATATAGTCAAGATATTGTCAACAATCAAGTTGACTAATTAGCTAAGGCAGTTAGAGAAAGTAATAAATTTTTTAATATTACAATAAATACTTCTATAAGATTATTTATTAAAGACTAAATGAAAAAAAATATATAAATCCAATAAGTCAATCAAAGCAAAATCCAATCAAAATAAAAAGAAGAGATTCAAAATTCAAATAAAATGGATTAAAAAGAATTTTAAAAACATTATTAAAAAAAATATATTTAATATCTTATTCAAGTAAATAAAAGACAAGATATTCAAAATCAAGCTTATTTACAATAAACTTCTTATATTAAACAACATATTCAAATATAATGTGACAAGTTACAATAGATACAGTATACAATATATATATTTTATAAAATAAAGAATAAAACATTAGATTATTTTCTAATATGCAAAAAATTAAAAATTTATAAAGAAAGAATATGAATATTTTTATAAAAAAAGCTCTTAAAGATATAAATTTCCAAATATTTTATTTCTAATTTATCAAAACAAGAAAAAATCATTTAACTCTTAGACCTATGGAAAAAGAGAAATATCAAATCAGCCAAAGAAACAATTAATCTAAGTATTGATTTATAGAAAAAAAAATATTTAAAACTGAAAAACAAGTTTTTGAATTATAAAAATTTCTTATACTTATATATATAGATTGTTAATTAAGATAATCAAGATATGATACAAGCTTTTCAAGTAATATATATAAAATCACAAATATAAAAAAGTCTAAGAATATAAACAATTCTTAAAATACAAATCAAAAAAAGAAAAAAATAAAAAGATAAAAATACTAATATTATTAAAATTGTTAAGATTATAAGATTTATCCAAGAGTAAAAAATTGGCAAATTATAGAAGAAGAGAAAAAAATTATTTAAGAGTTATTTTTTATTATTCTCAAGCTCTAATTATAAAAAAACTAATCAAGCAAACCTATTAGACAACAAAAAAAAAAGAAAAAACTTATAGAAAACTTAAAAAATCTTATGAAATAAGATTAAAGAAGAAAAAAAATAGTTAAAAATATAAAATATAATTAAAATTTGAAAAAACAAACTGTAATATACTGAAGACATCTAGCACGTCTTTAAATGTCCTGAAGCCTTAAAGAGTTCGGTCAAATTATAAACAATATTAATCAAATTCTTCATCCAGATAAAAACTCCAGACCAATCTCTCACATATGGCAAGTCGTGGAACTGTCATGTAGCATCACCGATAAAATATTTTCCATAACAGATACCATCAACTGGGTCAAGGCATTGTTATGAGTGTTAATAGTACTATTTTTAGATTATTATTTTATAGTATTATATTATTTTATTATTTCTATTATTAGTTATTAAGTATATATAGCATAGCGAATAGATATGACATTTCTATCAGATATGACTGATCAGCCTGATCGACCTGATCAACCTGATTAGACAGAACAGTCTGAACGACCTAAGCAACATGATCAAGGATATCAGGTATATCTGACTAAACTGGCATATTTTGTCGCTTATTTACATTTTAGTTTCATATGATTCAAACATGTATAAATAGGACAGCTGTTCTTTTCAACTGTCCAAGGAATTTTCTAACTCTTCTCAACTCTCTTTAATAAAACCTACTTTGAACTCATAACCAAATCACTGTGCCTCTTGCCGTGAAAATAAACCTTGTGCAATTCCTTCATCTTACCAACACTAGTATACCACAATTGAGGCTATTTTCCTCTAAATTAAGTGGTTCCCTGCTACTGTTGACCATTGATCTATTTAATTTTAAGGTTTATTAAATAGGTTAACAGTATATAAAAACAATTTTGTTTAAATAAATTATATATATTAACAAAATAAATTGAACCATATCAAATTAAATCAAATATAATTAGATTCGAACCAGATTTGAATCGAATCAAATCAAGTTATATTATATCCAATTCTAATTTGAATTACTGTATACCACTGCATACAATACCTCTCTCCAAATACAAATCTCCACTAATAATATCAGGTAGTATTTAAGAAAATTGTTGCTTAATAATTGATTACTACCTGGGTATATTAATATAATAATAAGTAAGACAATATTATTTTGAATTTTATAATAATAATATACCCTGCTACTAATACTACCCCCCTTCTAGTAAAATATCTCCCAGATATTAATCAATTTATTAGAGGATAAATTGATTAATACCTGGGATATTGTATGCAGTGGTATACGATATATATTTAAAAATGAATCAAATTAAATTTAGTTAAAATCCGATCTGATTTGATCCATTATAATCCCTAACTTCACCTATTAAATTTAATATAAACTTGAGAATCAAATATAAAATTAAAAAGAATTGTTAGGATACTTAGTGATTACTCAGATTTAGCAAAAAACATTGCAAGCATACAAAATATCTTTTCAGTAATAAGTAATAGAAATTGATGTTTTCTTAAAAGTCAACAGCAATTCTCTTCCAGCCAATACCAAAATAAATAATTACAATTCTGATATTACTTAGAAGAACAGTTGTAGCACAAATCTGATAAAAATCAGCTTTAATCGAGGCAACAGTCAAGAGATCAGTAAAGATTAAGATATCCTTTAAAAGAATAATCTCAATCAAGACAACCTTCTAAAGAATAAAATTGGTCAAAACAGTTTTCAAGAGAATAATCTGAATCCCAACAGTCCAGATATTTTTCAAGATAACAAACTCCAACTTTTTTACTCTTAAGACAACAAACTTCAATACATCAACCTTCAAGGCAACAACTTTATATTAAACAATTTGAATTACATCTTGCCAATATAATAGAAATCATAAAATTTTGCTTTTATTTGAAAATTAAGAAAAATTATAGAAAAGAGAATTGATAAATAATGCAATAATTTTTTTTTAATTATACTTTCATATATATATCTTTTTAAAGAATGGTAACATTATAGGTGACAAGTTAATGAATATCTTTTTTTACAACAACAGCAACTATATCTTTTGATAAGAAGACTTAATAATAATATTTAAGAAATTAAAACTGAAATAAAAAAGAAAAATAAACAAAATAAGCTTAGTTCTCAGGTTATAGATATAAGTATTTTAATTAATAAAATTTAAAGCAAAATCTATCTAATTTGTATATATATTGTTATACTTAATTTTTGTCCAAGATCATTATTACCTCTTGTTCGATTTTTACTAATATTTACTTTTGAAATGTTACCTATTCTAGAATAATTCATATATTACTATTCTTGTTATTGTTTAGCATTGTGCTTTTCATGCTATTGTTGCTCTAGAATATTTTCTATTTTATTTATTTATCTTTATTCTTGTATCTTTACCAGAGTATTTGTTTCTATATCAACATACTGTATATAGATAACTGTTTTGATAAATATAATACTTATTTTATATCTCTATTATTTCTTATAACATGTATTTATCTTATACAAAAATAATATAACTCAAATATGTATATAAAGGCTCCAATTTCATTTAGGAATTGTAAACTTGAACATATATTTTATTGAATAAATATTTTGACTTTTACAAACAAATTACTATTGCCTCTCTTGCCTAATATTATACATCTCAGAATTGTATTAATTTGTATGTCTCTAGGAACTTTAGTATATCACATTGGCCCTGTCCATCTAAAGTGCCTTCCTGCTATCAGTTCTCAGTCTTTTTTTTTTTAAGTAGTCAAACACTATCTCTTTATTATCATAAAAAATTTAAAATAATTTTACATTGTAAAAGTGACAACATCTCTCACATGACCAATTGATCAGTGAGTCTAATACTAGCTTGCCTATAGAAACTATTTAAATGACATGGAAAATAAATATTAAAACTGATATACATCCTAAATAGTGCCGAGCAGCTATGAATACCTACTCAGGTTTATATGTAAGACTATAAGAAGTTGAAATATGAAAAAAAAAGAAAATATTAAACAAAAAAATAAGTATAACACTAATTATGAAACTATGGATGCTTCAGATGAAGCATGTCACGTTGGTAGTTCCATTTAACTAAAGTACTATTGCACTTCCAGAAATGGCCAGGCTACTGTCCAAAATGTATAATAGTGTTGATAGTATATTTTTTTAATAAATGGTTGGTCATAGTAATGATATTGTTGTTATATTGATATGATTTGTGATTGGTTTGTTTGTTGGTGATGTGATTTTGTTTTGATTATTGTACTATAAAAGGTTTTGTTTAGAGTGTATTATTTTGGTTATATGGATTTGTTTAGAAAATTGATAGTGTTTGATTGATTGAGTTTGAAATGTTGATCAATTAATAGGAGTAAACTGATTGTGGTTTTTTGGTGAAAAATTTTTTGAGTGAGATTTTTGGATTTTTGATGATGTAGCAAAATATGCTAGACAATAATGAGAAGTAAATATTGAATATATTGTTAATGTTCCAAGTCAATAATATAAATAATTTTTATATGAGGTTTGATTTTTTGAGATAAAAAGAAGTCCTCCAAGCAGAAAGTATAGTTATTTAAAAAGATTTGTATATTATTAAGAAAAGAAAATGGAAAGAATCCCAAGAAAGATTTATAAAGAAGTAACTGCCACGGGCCTTTTCTTATGCAATCCAAAAAAAAAAGCAAGGTTCTCAAATTTGCTTTTCTTTAGCCAGAGGTCCTATCCCGATACACCAGTATACTTTTTTAATTTCCTTGAAGCTCTTGTAGTGAAGAAAGAAGGGGTATAAAGAACTTATGGGTATTGAAAAACAAAAAAAATATTTGTTTCTTTAATTTTGGAGAAAAATTACTATAAAAGAAAATTTTTAAGAAAAAGTTTGTGTATGGGAAAGAGTTTTTTTTTTTTAATTATATTCTTTATTTCTTTTTATATACTGTAAATAGAATACTTATATATTTTATGTATAGTGGAAAATAATAGAGAAATTGTAGGAAAGTTATAAAGGAAATAGAAAAAAATTTGTAAGAGAATTAAAGATGAAATTGGTAGAATTAGGAGTATAATAATATTTTGATAATAAACAGTTCTATACAAATCACCACAATTATATTTGTTTTTATACAATTATAATTTTTATACCTTTTGCCTTATGATCTTTAAAATCTTAAGTATCTTCTCTATAAACTATAGTATATTACATTGGTCTCTGCTATTCAAAGTGTTTCCCTGCTATCAGTTCTTTATTATATGCTGGTCTTTGAGATTAAATTGGCATATAACAATATATACAGTATATATATATATTAATGTTAATGAGGTCTTGCCTTTTAATTTATTATATTTTTTAATTAATATAATGTTTGTCCTACAAATTTAATTGTGACTTATATATATTTTAAGAAAGTGAAAACTAAATGGCTCAATATTATTATTATAAACTCTATAATCTTTTGTAGTTCTAAAAAGGATACTAGTGTGTTAAGACTTTACTAGCACTACTATTTAAAGCAAAATAATTATAAATGAAGAGACCATTTTGAAAGATATTTGTTAGTGCTCTATTTGTAATATCTATATATGATATTTGTAGTATATTTTGATTAGTTTTTTCTGTTTTGTTTGATTTTTTGTATTCTGTATTAAATTTTTTGTTTTTTTGTTTCTTTTTATTATATCTTGTATTACTGTTTATATTTGAATGAGTTTATAGCATTAATTCCAGGTTTTCTTTTTGTTTTTTCAAAATTTGTTTAAGGCTTCCAGATAGTATCTTTTGCTGTTAATATATTTCCTGTTATTTGTTTTGCTGTTTGAAGCAGTTTGTGAAATATGATACCTCTAATGATATTTTTCTATTCTATTTCATACTATATCTATATTTCTTTTTCTTGATAAGAGATATAAATTTGTGTTGTCTTTCACATATTATTTATGTCATTGTTTTGCTTGTTTTTATTTAATTTGCTTGCACATTCTCTTATTCTCATTAAATAGTTAATAAGGTCTTTTTTGAGTTTATCTTTAAGCAATTCACATTCAAAGGAATACAGTTTTGTTTTTTCTTCTTTTAAACATATTTTGCATTTGTTATTAATATATAGTTTGTTTTTATATTTGTAAAGTCTATTTATTGTAAGCAGTTCTGATATCTATAGTTTGGTATAGAATATTCTACTCTTCATGTCTTCTAGATTGGTTGTTATTGTTGTAATTGTAATATTCCATATTATAACATGTAACATTTCATATTAAAGAATCATAAACAATGCATTTGTTTATAATTAATAAAGAAAAACTTTATTAAATGTAAGAAAAACCAGACAACTCTATTATTTCCCAAAGGAAAAGGAATTTCTTTAAATATATATTTTTCTAATATACTGTAAATAAATATAATAAAAATATATAATTAAAAATACACATATAATTTTATTGATTCTCTGGAGATCATATATACCTAATTAATTAAATGAAACATAAAAGAAAATAAAAGAAAAAACAAAAATAGAAAATAAATAAAATACATATGAAACTTGTTTTATAATCTATATTAGCCAAATAAGATAAACACTATGAATTCTATTGGTATTTTACCAAATACCAATGACTTTAACTTATTTAACTTAGGTTCTAGTCATCACGGAATGTGTTACTTATCTGAATATCTTATAGAAATATAATTCCTTTAATATTTTAAGTTTCAAATATCCTAGAGAGAGTTGGAGAGATACATAGTATTCCAATCACTTTGCTTCTTTCATTGGTTTGTTCATGCCACTTGTGTAATCCACTTAGTGTTATTTCTCTTGCTATTAATACTATTACAATAATTTTGAATAGATATAGTATTAGAAAAATTAGAAACCAATTTATCTCTAGTACTTTTTGTTTATTACATCAGGAAAATATTTTGTGAAAATACACTGGAAATCTTTATTTTTAAAAAAAAATTTGGAAATTTTCAGAAAAATATTTTGGAGGACTTTGCAAACCTTCGAAAATTTTTGAAGTGAAATAATTTGAAAATCTTTGAAATTCAAATATTTTAATTTGTTTTGGATATTTACAAAAAATTGAATTGGTTTATTCTTTTTGAGTACTTAATAAAAAATATGTGGAACAAAATTTCACTATAAGTTATTTAATATAAAAAAAAAATTCTAAAGTATTTTGAAAACCTGAAATACTTAAATTTGTAATATTTAAAATTTATTTTAAAAATTGTAACTAATTTATAAATTATAAAATTACAAGACACTCCAGAGTTTTGTTGTTTTAAGTAACTTATAGTGAAATTTTGTTCTGTATATTTTTATTAAGAACTTAAGAATAATAAATCAACTTAATTTTCTAAAATTTTATAAAACTAATTAAAACAAATTTAAACTTTTTTAATTCTTATGTACATATATAATTTTTTATTATGAAAATTTTTTTTTGAAAAAATCAAGAGATCTTTGAAAACCTCTGGAAACCTTCAAAATTCTTCGAAATACTTTGAAATTTAACTTTCAAATAGATATATAATATAAAACATTTAATTAATTTCAAGTATTTTATAAAAAATTGAATTGATTTATTTTTCTCAAGTGCTTAATAAAAAATATGTAAAA